>VUJU01001789.1:0-19199 GCA_009835225.1 Aphis craccivora
CCCCGAAATTTTTTTGAAGTTGCGGCCTTGACTACATATAAATATAATTGATTATAATTATGCATATGGTCTGTAATAAAACAAATATAAATTAATAAAAAAAGTTTCCGCAGCTCATATGGTGAGAAACTGAGAAGTTGTTTCGCGGAGCACAAATTGTGCTCCGGGCGGCCGTGTAAGAATTAGGTACATACCACGACATGTCGATTAGTAATACATGGTAGTTACCTAGTATGGAGCACATTTAATGTGTGCACCGAACTTGTTTTTATTGTGCCGTAATGACGCGTCGTTCGTTTTTATTTAGATAAGTATTTAGTAGGTACATTATTTTGGTATTTTCCTATACAAAAATTTACAAAATTAATATTTTTACCATCATCTTTCATAGATAGCATATCTTATACATTTTTTGTCCACCACTTTATGTGAACATCACGAGCCGCCACTGTAAAAGAACTTAAATTTTGGTGTATTCAGGTCATTAAAACATAAACCACCTTTTTCACCAACCACTGGAAGTTATATCCTAGGCTGACAAATTATCTTCGTTCAGAATCGTTTTTCGTATACAATGATAATTATCATTGGATTCAAATTTAACACTCCTATAATATATAATAATGATCCACACGGCACCTAATACAGCAGAGCGGTACCCACTTAACCCACTTTTTTTTTCGTTTGTTTCACTATTTTAATTAAAAAGAAAAATAATAGGTGTAAGTAAGTAACTTATTTTAACTAACTTGATCAAAATTAATTGTGAAAGTATTGTAACAAATAAAAACTAGTTTGTGTAGGCACCTATTATTAATTGTAAGTAAATAAAAAAAAAAATTCATCAATAAATTAAAATTAAAACCTTTTTTTTTTAAAATATATTTTAATCTTGGAATAAATGTGTAATACTGTTTATTACATTATGATAAATTAACATATGTCTTTACTTTGAAGTCAGCATTCGCCACCGTTATACCGGTAACGTACTAACGTACGTACACCATAGGCATAGGAAAAAACAAAATAGTACCTACAGGCACGATAAAAATATTTACTGCTACTGTATGGTATGCATATTGTACATGACGTACATATATAAATACTAAGTAGTAGATACTATCTACTATTGTAAAATTGTCACGCGATCCATAATAAATATATGAGCAACATCATTATAGTAGGTAATAATAATAATAATAATAAAGAAAATGTAAAATAACAAAAATACAGTAAACCAACATATTTAACAACATATAAAACTAAATCATACCCATATCTTAGTGTTAATTTACTTAAATATAATATGATAACTTTTTAGAAACATAATTGGTGAACAGTATTTTCACTCAGCCTCTGACAGGTAGGTATATCCACTCATTCAGCCCCACCTATAAATATCACATTCAGTTTATATAACTTAGTAGGTGTGTATTTTTACTCTGTAAGCTAGCTATACTTCTTGTTAAAAATAAATATAAATTAAAAGTACCAATCAGGGTTAGTTAGCAAAATAGACAGCAATTTAGGGCGACATTAGTTTAGGGATGGAAAATTTCGAATGAAAAAACATTAAACATGAATTACAAAAAAATAATATTTAATAATAGTAATATCTTGTTTGCCGATGAAGTACCGTAATAAGTGTAATCGTAATGCTGAATTTAAATAGAACGTCGAAAACGATAAATGCGGCGATGGGTCAGAAAAATTTAAGTACCAATCGAACTACATATAAAATAATAAGAATACATACCCACTGAAACACGGTCATTTAGTCCATAGATTAATCATATATTATTATATATTATTTCTTATTAGAGGGATTTGGTCCAACACTTTCAGCTACTTTTGTAACAACAGTGCCGGGTTAACATATAGGCAGGGTAGCCTAGGGCAGTAGGACTTAGATAAAAGTGACCGTTAGAGGGAGCTTTTTTTTTTTTAGATACTATCTTTTATCGTGGTAGGTACCTGCAACTTTTATTTTTTTTCACAAAAATCAAAATAAATGTATACTTGCAATACCTACTTATTAGTTATTGGTGTTAGTTTTGTTGGGCATCACATAATTATTTATCAAATATGTTAGAGTCATAATGTATCAGGAGCAGTGATCGAAGTGGCTCAAAATAAGTGGAGGGATGCCTCAACTTTTGTATTATTGTTTATATCACGCCTATATTATACCTATGCCTATAAGTGGAGGGATGACAAATGTAGATTATAATAAGTGGTGGGATGCCATCCTTCCGTATCCCCCCCACTTCGACCACTGATCAGGAGCTATATACTATAAAAAACAAATAAAAAAAAATTTGGTTCCTTTGAAAAAAATTACTGAAGTTTCAAATAACTCAAAAAGGCACACTAACATGATTTTAGTAAAACTAAAAACCATAGAAGTAACTAACATTTAAATATTATAGAAGAAGTTGGTGATTTAAAAAAAATTATGATAGCATTGAAATTTTCAAAAATGAAATAAACACAACTTTGGAAGATAAAAAAAAAACTTAAATTATAGAAAATGAAAAAATATCCAAATTATTAAAACATTTAAAATCCAACAAATATAAAATTAAAACCCCAATGGAAGTGAAATACAATCTTAGTATATTATACATCAGCAATTTATACTTTATTACATTATTAGACCATAAAACATTAACTTACAAAATAATTTATATGTATATAAATGTAGAATACAACTTTTAAATTATCAAATAACATAAATTATCATTGCAAAATTACATTATAAATTACATTACTAATTATTATGATCTTGTGATTTTCTTTAGATATTATCTTTTTCGTCAGGAATCATAATTTACTGTTTAATTACCATTATAAAAATTCTTTTCACTAGATATTTATAAATAATCTAAATATATGGTTGAATAAACAAAGCAAAAAAAGGCAATAAACCAAAATTACATAACTTGAATTCAATTACACAACTTAAAAAAATAAAACTTGACCACAAATGTTACAAAACGATAGAATAGTTGAAGAAGTAAATCAAATATAGACTATTTCTATCAGTTAACTATAATACTTAATATATCATTTTAATCACATTATAGAATATTTGGTTATTAGCTAACAGAAATTACATGGAATTGCTTCCAAATTTCTCCAACCTTTTTAATCTAATAACTCTCTGCTGTTCAGTTTCTTCTGGAAGCAATTGATCTTCACTGCCACTGCTGCTGCTAAATATTTAAAATATTGTTAATATAAATAAATTATTTACTCATATGTTTTGTAATCCATTAAAATTTAAATAAATGTTAATAAATGAATATTAAAAATAACTAATATTAATATACAATTTATGTTAATTATTTTAATAATAATTTTTAATACCTAATTTTTAACTTTTCAATTTAAAATAAAACTATATAAAAATGATTAATATTTAATTTTCATCCAGTGTATAGGTAGTATAGACCTAACACCGATATGGTATTAAAACTCAGTCTTTGGCAATATTCATTAAATTTATATTCTTTAATTTAATTTAGGTGTTATATAAGATAGAAGATTGTAAAAAAGCATAAATAAATGGATTTAAAATATACATTTGTTAACGAAATTAAAGATATGCAAAAGTTTAACAACTGTCAACTAATAATACAGTAAAAAATAAAGAATTATATGTGTATTATATGCATGATTATGATATAAAGTTCCTAGGTGTACAGGGTATGTAAAAAAAAAGGAGTGAGTCAAAACTAGAAAATACTATGTATTTATAATTTTGAAACAGTTTGTAAAAATATTTAATAATTAATAATGGTTGATTTTTTTTATAATGTAAAAAGTATATAGTATATATAATACTAATAAGTAATAATATAACGTTAAAAGCATTGGTGGTATTAAAATACCGCTTAACCTTGAGAATACAGGGCAGTGGTGAGGGGTATAAAAAACTAATTATAAAATTAACTAAAATCAACTTTCTTTAGTTTTAAATAATTTTTTTTACATATATATCAGTAACATTCAAAATTAAAATTTGATTTCAAAATATATGTTTTTGGAAGTTGTATCCAGTTACCAACCTAGTTTGTATTATTGACATTTTAAGATAGGTATATTTTTGAAAAAAAAAACAACCAGGATCAAATCTCAACTTTTTTTTTAAAATTTTATTTTTTTTATAGTTGTTCTAAAGAAGAAACAGTTAAACCTAACCTAACCTAACCTAACCTAACAATACTATTCACAGTAATAATCAAATATTATTATATAAATAATAGTTAATTAATATTTGAAGTTTAGTAAAAAAAAATACACCGAGTTTTCAGTGATCATTGATCATAATTGAAAATTATAAATTTTGAATTATCATAAATACCTAGTAACTCCTCTTCCACTACCGGCATTAGAATCAGTTTCAGAAGAAATATTACTTGGTGGTCTAGTTTCCAATTGTTCATCATTTTCTGTAGTATCTGAAGTTTTAGTTTCACTGTTCAAATTTGAATCAGTACTATCGAGACTAGAAAAAAAAAATTAATATTAACAATAATTGTTATTATTAAAACATTTCAAAATATTATAGTACCGAATTGTAAAAAGAAACCAAAAAATAACTAAATTATAATACTAAATAATTTTAGATTATAAATGGAAGGATGATTTTGATTTTGAATTTGATTTTAAACTTTTAAGATTGTTTATAGAAGTAAATAGTAAAGTTTATAGTAAATTACATGATGCTTTGGAAAGATTGTAAGTAAAAAAATAATCACTTTTAAAAATAACCCGAAAAGTTTGGAAATGTAATATAACATAGTTAAGTTAAGCAAATTAAATATGTTAAAAATATATGGACAATTGGACAAGAACTATGGTTTTTTTTTTTTATAAATGTTTGAAGTACATATTATTTTAGTTACTTTGTTATCATTCAAAAATATTATTCATGGAAACTTTTATAAATATCATTATATTTTATTACAAACAATGGTATTTTAAAAAATATTTAATTAATTTTAAGGTATTGACTATATTTAACAAGAAAATAAATTCATACAATTCTACTGTAACTGTAAGTTGGTATAAACTAAAAAGTTAACAGTAATATATTATATACATTTATTATAATAAAGGCAAAATTGTTGGTAAAAATGGATTCATCCAACCACATTATAATAGTAAAGTAAATATAATATAATATAATAAATTTCATAAAGAAGGCTGGGAGACAGTTTTCATTCAGAATAGTTTTTTTGACATCTACTATACATTACAAAATAATAAGATAAAATCACAAAGGATGTGAGTCTTTTGCAGCATTTTATTGGTTTGTAATATTATACATGTAAAAATAAGCCTATCAGAAGATGTAAAAGCTTCCAATTTTTTATGCACATAACTGAACACAATTTAATTTGTTGTAATCATCAACTACTTATTTTTTTATATTACTATACGGTAGTCCAAGTGTTTTTTTTATTTTTATGTAAATTTAATATTACTAATATCTTTGGTTGAATATTGTAAAATCCAAAATATAGACATACAATTAAGAAATATAAAGAATTTAAAATTATTTACCCAGCTACAAGACATGCTGATGAATAATGATTCATCATCACAACAGCAGCATCTAACATACATTTTATATCAGTAATGTATTTAATGCGTGCTAAACATCCTTGTCTTGTATTTTGTTCCATTAGACGTAATTCTTCATCAGTTAGTGTGTCCAAATTGGGAGGTATATTTGGTGGCTGGATTGCAATCCCTTTTATTATGAAAATATTTAATTAGTTTAAATATCAAGCAATTAATGAAAAATAATGTTTTGTAAATTTTTTAACAGATCTTTTATTTATAAATGTTTATAGATAAAAAATAATAACTTTTTTTCATGTTAATTTTATGAAAAAGAATACTAGGTTTAGTTTCCCAAACCTTATTGAGTTAGCTATTTATCATAATATTGTATACTTGTGTGGAACGTGATGGAAGGTAGTATATACCTTCTTGCAAATTTTAAAACAAATATTATTTTCTTTTATGTTCTTCTTGTCTAATCTAAGATTAATAATTGATGTACATCAGCAATCAATAACAGTAGCCACAGGGGTCTTACCATTTTGATAGCTTAATATAAATAATATGCAAAGGTAGATCAACTTAATTGAACAGAAGAACAGAATAAATACATCCCATTATTATTATTATTATTATTTTTTTTGTAGAATTACATTTATCTTTTTAGCAAACAAAAATAATTCAAAATTAACTTACCACCGACAAATGGTAAATTAAGTGGAATCTGTGGTATATTTGTAAATGGTAAATTTGAAGAATTTGAAGAACCTGGCATATCATCTAATTAAAAAAAATAAATAAGTATTAAAACATATTAAATGTTGTTATCACTAAAATTTGGAATTTTAATTACTGAATAATGATGGCAGCCTAATTCCACCACCTTGTCCTGTTGCATTGATAAATGCATCCCATGATTCATTCATATTATTTGGTTCAGGTATACCATTATTTGAATTATCATTGTTACCATTAACTTCATCAATAGATATTGGTCGTTGTTGAAATGTGTATGGTCTAAATTGATACTGTAGTGGTGTTTGATTATAATAGGTACTTCCGCTACTTCCTGCTTGACCAGGTGATACATGCAAATGATTACTAGTATTCGGTCCACGACTGTTATCAGTAGCAGAAGATGATGGAGCTGCATTAGTTAATGGTGTTTCCTGAACTGTTCTGCCAAGATTTGATGTTGGTGGTGCAGGAATGTTAGAATTCTGAGTTGTTGGAGGTGTTGGGCGCAAAATATCTAACCTACAAGTAGGACAGGTTTGATGGCGTTGGAACCAGCTACGTAGACATGAAGTATGAAATATATGATTGCATGGCAATTTTTTTGCAGCTAAAAATAATTATATTGAAACCATGAGAACATTTTAATAAAATATTATAATATTATAATTTATTTTATTTTAATAAAATAGAAAAAACTATTGTTATATTGTATGCTTATAAGGTATCTACATATAAAGTTGAAAATTACCTGCAGCTGTCATATCTTCACGACATATAATACAAACATTTTCAATGGCTTGTAAATCTTGTGATGTGGCATCTGGGTATAAAGTATTCATATTATGTATTGCTTTACGAGAAAGAACGAGGTCTTGGAATACTTTTTTGAAATTTCTATAAAATAATATGTTCATGTTTTAATTTTGTTTGTAAAATTTAGAAAAACAAGCTCTACAATTCTTTTTTTGATCAACATTTATATGTTTTTTTTAAAAGAATAAATGACATATGTACTATGATAAAGTTTAAGTTAATAATGTAGGTAATTTTATTTTGTTTCTAAAATAAGCATAGATTTTATTGTGAAGTTTTTCTTAAGAATTTATACTTAATGTTATTAGTTATACTGAAATACTAGAGCATATTTATAAAATGTATTGTTTAAATAATTTTATAATAATTTTATTTTTTTTTACCTTAGTGTATGATACATTGGTCGAAAAGCAAACAGTGGTATTGTGTATGTTCGTATCATGATTATAAGGAAAACCACATACATCACAGCTTTACACAACCCTAGTTAACCATATTATACATAAATGAGTAAAAATAGTTAAAATAATCAATACTTAAAACTAAGGTACTTTAAAATGAAATAATACTTATTAAGGGGATTACAGTCAGTTTTTAAAGACAATTGATATGAAAATATTTTAATGTTTATACCCAATTCAAAATAGACAATGACCCGGCGGAAACAAATTTCCATCCGTTTAGTCTCCACCTAGTCAAACAGTTCCGATCGAGTATAGTATTAGCGCTGCAGAACGAGGCCACGCCCATGCACAACTTGGCTGCCGGGTTACGGTCTTATTTTGAATTGGGTATAGTCAGTTTAAAATAAGTAAATTTACAAGTTAGTCACTGATAATAATTTGGAAATGTTATAATATAATAATGTTATAATAAACGAAGCAAATTTTTAATATTCAAATATTCAAATAATAATATATAAATTTATAAAAAAAAATAAAAACACAGTTTTTATATTTATTGTTAATTCAGTTAAAAAACAAATATCTATTAAAAATTGCTTCAGCTAAAAAATAATTAAACTGATAATATATTAAAATAGAATTTCAAAATTAAAATTTATCAAACCAAAATCTTATTGTTTTTTCAGGTGATTAGTGCTTACTATAAAATTTTTGTTTGATGACTGTTATCCCCTTAACTTTAATTTTTATTTGGAAATGGATCAGAAAATATATTTTAAATAATCTTACCAATAAAAAATTCAAGGTATAGCAGGAGGACAGCTTTACTTTCCCAAAAAGTGTCACTATGTACATCTACTGCATGCAATATATACTTGAACCCTGCATTAGCTGCTAATGTAATGAGTAATGCATATTCAAATCCAAATACTAATTGTACTGATGGGCCTTTGGCCATTGTAGTAATGTATGCATCACGAATGAAATATAAGTCACCCAATGTTAAGATGAATAATAGCACTATTTAAAAACAATTTAAATTATTAAAAGTAAACATAAAAACAAATATTTATATTACTTACACCATATGCGCAAATGAAATATATATGATATAATTGGAGTACGTTCCATCTAAAAATATAAAAATAATATAAATATAGACAAAATATCAAATAATTATAATATAAAAACATATTAACATACATAATCTACTCGATCTTCTGCCAACCAATGAAAACATTTTAGGAATAATAATAAAGTAAATAGAGCTACAAATTTGGGACTCAGGTCATCTTTAAAAATTGTAAATGCTAAACATGTTTCTGTAACAGCATACCAGGCCTTTTCTATTAAACGCTAAAAATATAAATACATCAACAAAACAATTAAATCTTATAGATCTTTGAAGTTTATTATAAAAATGTAAGGTATATAAAATAAATACCTCTGATTCTGCAGGGCGTAATGAACCAAAAAATAATTTGCCGGTTAATTTCCCAATTAAATAGACAGCTACTAAAGCCTGCATGTACATTATCTAAAATAAAATAAAAAAACAAAAATCAATAATAATGTATAACTGTTGATACTTATTATAAAACTTACTTATTTAAAAAAATGAATACAATATAAGTAGGTAATTATTATTGATTTTTGGTAAAAACGTTAAATCTTAAAATAATCTAAATGTTTTGTGTATTTATACTTACTGCCATACTTGGATTAGATTTACATATGTACACAACAGATGGGTAAAATTGTTTCTTTTGACGAAAAGCATTTGCTATTACGCAACTGGACAACACTAGACTCACGGCTATAGCCGTGGTGCTAGTCATTTTCGCAGCAGCTGCAGCCGTGGTTGTACTCATATTGTAACAGCTTTCAAGAAGAAAAAATTAATAAAAATAATGACGTTTACATGTACGCGTACATATAAGATGTAATACCGTCAATTATTAGTTATTTAACCGACAATTCAACCTTTTAATTAAAAACAAACGGAATAGCTCTCGGTCGATTTTACGCACTATGTTTAGAAAATAATATTTTGTTTAAACACTTTAACACTTTATAATATGTTTTAGCTTAGATATTAAAATGTAACGATTAAAATTACCAAATTGTTCTGTTGTCACTATTTTACAACGTATGGACGAAGTGCACGTCAACTCAACAACATCAATACTGTTATCATTTTTAAGTTAGCGATCAAGTAAATAGTATTATCACTTATCACTTATAAGTTTGCTTTTATGATCACATCATGATTAGTAGATAACAAACCGTGTATTGTGTAATCTGCGTGACCTGTTGTAAAATGTAAAGATGA
Organism: Aphis craccivora; assembly: GCA_009835225.1. Taxonomy (NCBI): domain Eukaryota; kingdom Metazoa; phylum Arthropoda; class Insecta; order Hemiptera; family Aphididae; genus Aphis; species Aphis craccivora. The sequence continues at coordinate 9,862 of VUJU01001789.1, forward strand.
CAAATTTTATTAGAATTAGTAATGGTTGTAAACACAACAATACATAAGTATATTGTTCTCTATAATAAAAAATATAAAATAAAGTATATCAAAGTAGGACATGTTTTTTTTAATACAGTGTACTCTCGGCAACTCGAAGTTCGCGGGAAAAAAAATTCGACTTACTACAAATTTCAAGTTATCAAAAAATGTATTATTTAATAAAATATACAAACGAGTACCTACATATTATTTTTAATTAATTGGTCCAAAGGTTATTGTTTATTTTTATTTAAAATAATAATGTTCTCTATTCTATTTTTTAAATAATCGAGGGTTTAAATAAATCTTCCATACCTTCAATGTTCATTGATTTTATTACGCTTGCTTTTTCCAAAGCAAGTGTCGCTTTTTTATTTTTATGATACTACGAGGTTCTATTTACCGGTCTTCGACTTCTATATTATTTTCCAATATATTGGAGACTATATCTTCTGATATGTATATGTATGTCTTATAGTAGGTACTACATGTATTTAGTTCTAAATTTGGATAAAAAAAATTCGAGATATTAAAATCTTGTTTAATTGATTTTTGAGTTAACAAGATTATTTTAACTTTGTTATTGTTATTTGTTGGGGAATTTTATTTATTCAAAATATCGAGAATTTCGAGTTATCGAGAGTCGACTGCCTATATTATTACATGCATTCAAAACCTACATAAATTATGACTTATTTGTTTATTAATCTTTATAATACTTAACATTTTATATAAATAATTTGTTTTGTATACTAATTGTCATGGTAAATTATAGAATTTTATTTTATTAAATCAAATGTATAGATAATTCGTCGTTTTACTGTTTTAGGTAGGTATGTGAAATTTCAAAAGAATAAATAAGAAGATAAGTATATGTTGACACATTTTAAATGAAATACTTAAAAACTTTATTTAATATTTTAATTTATCAGTAAAATTAATATAATAATAAATGTAATTTCAAAAATTGCTTAAAATAAAAATCAAAAATTAAAACTCAGTTAATATTAGTAAGTACTAACTAGTATAATAATAATGGTAACTCAAGCAACTAAAATAGTACAAATTAGAAAATCACAATATTAAAATATAATGGACACTACTCACTATAAACTGAGGTAGGTATAGTAAGATATTATTTAAATAGTTAGAACCATAAAATTCCAAGTTACCTATAACTAACAAGTAACAAGTTTGTTTACAGTGGCTTAGCTAGGCACTTTTTCTTGGGTAGGCCCGATATTTTGATGTAAGAATTAATGAATATTTTTATTAAATAAAAAAGTAACAGCATATCGTATTTATTATATGCATTTATTTTAAATTTTAAAACTAATATGTAGTACATACCTACAGTATTCATATAGACAATCACGTTCAATACGATATACCAGGCCTACTCGCTAACTATGGCACTGTTGTCTGTTCATATAATCATATAAAAGTGTCATCACTCGACACCCACCCACATAGGTACCTAATTAAGTATCAGTGGTAAATGCTGACTCCAGATTATGGGTATGATCATTCATCATAATTCAGTATGATTTAAAATTCTATTTAATTTATAATTGATAAACAATACACAATAATTGTTCATCTATATACGATATACCTAGTTAAATGTTACATTTTTATTGAATACCTATAATCTATTGTTATTAACAATACAATCGTAAAAAGCAAAGTTAGCAGTAGCCAGTAATATTATTATCCTTATCCAATATGAAAAACTATATATTGATATACGTAATCGCTTATATTATACTGATAAAGTAAAAAAAATAATAGATACATGTTATGACGAAATTTTATCATTAAACATTTTATAATGTAACACCCATCAAATAAACATTTCAATTGGTATAAAATATTTTTGTAGAATATCCATCTAATAAAATAATTAACGATCATCTCTCGTGTCAACATTTTTGATTTTCATCTAATAGTTATAAGATTTACAATTTTGTATTTAAGTATAGGAATTATTACTAAAGGTAATCGATTAGTCTGTGTTAAAAAAAAGTTGGACAAAAAATCCAATTTTAGTTTTATTGTCGAGCAAAAAGTCCAAAAGTCCAAAAATACAAAATATTCTATTATATTTTTGTTTATTAATATAATATAATTTAGTATAATATATAATATATACGTAAAATAAAATATAATTTATACATATTTATTTTAATTTTAAACTGTAACTAAGAATAAGAAAATAGAAAAAATATAGGTAATAATTTAATATACTGGGTGATTCTTTTATCAAACAACACTCATTAGTCATTACCTATTTCAAAAAGTATTGGCATTTAAAATTTTTTTTTTTTTAATTTAAGATCCATAGTATTTTAGAACTATAAAACTGTTCCATATTTTCACTCTTATATTTATATTTATTTAGTAAACCACTATCAACTTTTGATTTTCAAATGACAACCTTTATATACCTATACTTATTACTTAATTAAGAATATAAATTAATAAAACTATATTTTTTTTTATGAATTATCACATTTAAATTTAAATTTTTTGTTAATCCGTTGATGAGATATTGCTCTTCAAAGTTGGGTAGTATTGGGAAGTTATATTGAGTGTAAATTTGATAAAACTCATTATTTTTTATAATAGCAATATTAGTCCAATTAATTATAATTATATGACAATTATTGACAATAATATATGTTAAGTAGTAACAGGTACAAATATTATCACCACTCTCCGCTACATCATGTGGTCGACGATATCGAATTCATTATTATTATAGCATCTGTACTTTACTAATAAAAATCCCATTTCTGACTATGCTAATTAGTACTGATGTATAATACATTAACACCCAAAAACTTTCTAAAACCAACCAACTTTTATCAGCTATAACTCACCTACGGATCAACCAAAAGTTTGAAATTTTAACGTGAAAATTCATGAAAAAAGTCTTTATTACTTTATGCAATTATTAATATGTAGGTTGCCATTTAAAAATCAAAATTTGAAAAAAATTTTTTACTATTAAATATAAGAATGGACAAAATTAAAAATGTATACAGTTGTATTATATCATAATTTGATTATGCATCTATTATAAATAATTTAATTATTATAAAGTATAAACTATATCTCATTTGTCTCCAGAAATGTCAATAATAAAAATTTTACAAAAAATTAAGTAAAACTGAATATATCATCAAAATACATAATACAACTTTCAATTTAAAATTTCTCAAATGTCATTTTAAGATAAAAATGTTATACTTTAATGTTTGGAGGTGATCTTAATTTCTACAAAGATAAAGTTATTTCAAAACAAATTAATAGAACAAATTATATATTAACCAATAACAACAATAATTGTAAAGTATAATATTTGTGTATAGTATATTGTATATAAAATTATACCAGATACAATTATTAGTTTTACGTAAACAAAATATAGAATATACATAGTATTAATGTATAATAATTATACTATTATATAAAACAAATTAAATGGATAAGTACTTGATATAATAGATTCTGGTTTTTCTGCATTTTTTTTTCTTTACATTAATACAATCATCGTATTTATTACGTATTTCTAAATTGTTATCCATTTTAAGAAAAAAAACCACTACTAAAAATATAATATTTTTAATTTGCGCACACCTCAAACGCTGCATACTAAACGCGAGTCAATATTGTGATGAAATTACCTACTGTCCCAACAAACAAATATACGAGTATTAAACATATTATATACGCACCTGCCACCTAAACTAACCTGTATGGTATACCAATTCCACAATTATTACGTATAACACACGTGAATATTTTGTTGATTATTAGTCTGTTTTAGGTATAATTTTGTGTCAAAAGCTATTTAATAAATATTCTTCGTGTTTTATACGTAACAAACTTAATTTATTCGGGGAATGGTAAACTCCTACAAATGTAATGGTAACCTCCTACAAAAGATAGTGTTCACTACTATAAAAGATAATGTTAACTCCTACAAAAAAATTAATACCGCTCGTATTGCTGTAAAAAAATATAAGTCTTGCAATGTATTAACACATAAAACAAAAATTGTTAGAAAAATATGACAAAAATGTTAAAACAATAGTCATAATCATTTATGTTTAAAATAAAAAATGTTTGAAAAAAAATAATGAACAATTTTATTCAATACCATACTATCTCTGATCTATTTAAAACATTTTATATTGCAATTTCCGATATATATGAACGTACAGTACAGTATATAATATGGATATAACGACATAACCTAACCTTCGAGAATCATCATAAGGCGTATAAACACGCTCTTTTCAAATGTTTGTTTGTTAAATATATATTTATTATTTTCAAGTTATGATGATTTTTAGCATTTTGTGCTTTATAACTTAAAAACTTGTGAATTTAAGTAATATTACCCTATTTTTGCAAGGGAAAAAATGTCTATGTAGGAGATTACAGTATCTTTGATTTTCAGGTAAAAATGTTAAAAGATTATTAGTGTAGGAGTTTACATTTAATTATGATTCAGGTAAAAAGGTTATTCGTGTAGGAGTTTACATTTGGCCATTTATTCGGCGCTTAAAATACGTATAGGTAATGTATACTGTGTCTCAAAGTAGAATACACCGGGCGGCCGACCGGTTTTCGTTCGGCGCTGCGCATCTGCTGTCGTCGGCTGTCGATTTCGCCGCATAGTGGGGGGAATTCGGCCAACGAGCTTCCACGACCGTCAGTCGCGATGCGCGAAACCGGTGTATTCTACTTTGAGACAGAGTATAGTATAAAATATATTCTGAATATTCAACGATATTTCGTTTAATTCCGGTGTAAACATGGTAGAATAACCGAATATTATTCGCGTATAACTAGTATCAAATAAGAATATTATTCGTGTAATTAGTATAGGATACAAATATTATTCGTATATAACTATGACAGGGTACCTAGCAATTTATTTTGAAAGGGGAACTAAATAAAATTATTTTTAAATAAAGATTACAAATCATGGACGATGGATGTTGGATGTATTCACTATTCATGAGGAAGATAGAATATAGATTCTAATAACATTTAAATTATAACAGGTAGATATTGACCACGGATTAATATACTATACTGATATATTTTATTGACGTTATAAATAATAAAAAAAATATATTAATAAATATTAATTTAACTATAATAGTATAATACGTTATTGTTATATTCTTTTTTTTCATATCAACTGAAAATAATTTGTAAAATAGAAATTCTCGATAAAATCATAGTTATAAATGTATTTTGTGTGAGAATAGTTTTATTCTTTGTTGTAGAATATGAATATCTGAATTCTGTATTATAATATAATAGCACGGGTTTTTACAAAAGTTCCACACTAGCACATTTTTTAGAATATTACATCAGTTTAAATTCTCCATTTTCATTTAACTTAAAAATCTTAAAGCTTTCATGTTTGTGAGACTTTTTAATGTGATAATATTCAATTTCCTACCTTCTATAAAATTTTCAAGGAGATTTTGTTTGCGAGAAACAGAAATATTAATGTACAAGTACAATATACTTATTGTACATGTAATATATTATTTGATTATAAAAGGATGTCGATCAATAATACAAATATACAATAAGTAAGTACCTAATAACTAATACCTACCTAAATATAATATAATATAATTATTTAACAAAACATAATAATAATGATCCTTCTTTGGACTTTTTTTTTTAAAGAAATATAATTAAAATATAATGACTACCTTTAAAGTCTAAACAATATTAATGAATAGTTTTTTTCTATTTCCTTTTAGGGGCATGTTTTAACTAGTCGGATATGTGATTTTTAATTACAACTATTTGTTCGTTTAGAAACATATCTTTTACACAATCTGAAAAATAATAATTATAACTATACATTAAACAAGTACCTTAAGTATTTGAAGGCTAACAAAATATTTTTTTTATATATAAATTAGGTAGGTATACATTTTCCACTGAATTATTTATTGTGTAATATGCTATAATAAATATAATAATTTTAAAAGCACATTCATGCAGTATTAAAAAGTTAATCAATTTACATTTAAAAAAATGTTAAGAGCTACAAGTGTGTAACATAAAATATGTATATTTATATTATATATGCTTATAGTTATTATTTTTTTTAGTAGGTATAAAATTACATATTATGTCTAATTTACTAATAATTATAAGTTTAACGGGTAAAATATTTTTATTTATCATACCTTTTATAAATGTGCACAGTTCTAAGCGACTAAAAGCCAGTTTTTCTCCCGTTCTACCTTCCATATTAATCATTTTTGCAACATGTTGTCTAAAACTGTTTTCATAACCTGATAGATAGTACGTTTTTCATCAAACGACTTACAATTCCTTCGTATAGTATGTGCCTGAAAATATAATAAATATATAATTATTTAAAAAAATAATTCATTGTCCGGTAACCTAAATTTTAAAGCCATAGTGTTATTAGACAGTTCTCACACCATTTTTATGATTAAATTATATATTCAAATTCTGATTTTAAAATACATGCCTTGAAGACCAATTTTTCAAATACTTTAAATTTTTGTACCATTTCTGGTCCTATAAAAAATGTGAATCCCTCTTTTATTTTTAATAATTCAGCAGATAATTTTGATAAATCTAAGTGAAAATGTGAACAACTAATTTTTGAATTATTTAACTTAGTGTCTCCTAAGAATAGTATGATTATGGTAATGGGTTAGGAAGATATAACTGATATAAGGGGGTTATGATGATTTGAAATGTTAGTAGGTTATACAAACCATTATTAAGAATTATTATCCTTAGTATAAACATATTAATAACTCAGAAATTACTCATTACGTTTTTGATTTAAATGCATTAACATGGTGTTTTCATTTGAAAAATATAAGTTGCTACAATCTGCCACAGGACACTTTTTAAGTAGTACAAAAATTATGAAGAATTTTAATAAATTCATTATTAAAGAATATAATTCATAATATTTATTTTTGATAATGGGTGAATAATTTTTTTGAACTGACCAAATACATGGTATTGACATAACGTTATCATTGCTCAAGGCTACAATGGCATACGACTTTTTTAAATTATTCATTCTAAATGGAAAGAAACATATTGATATTAATTGACTGAATAAATATAATTATTAAAATATTACATAGTTAATGTTTTATACTTCACATCGCTTATATGATACAACTGTAAATCTGAAGATATATTTTTGCATTCCACGGAACCAACTGATATTGAAGAATATGGTTGGTCATATAAAGATACTAAATCATTTAATTATGAAAAAACTAAAAATATTTCATCATTTATACTTGAAATGTTTTTTACAATGCATACTACGTTACTAGAAATTATAACACAATCATTCTTTTTTGTGCTTCTACGTTTTTTATTTGAAATTCTTATGGTAACATTTTCAGTTATGATAATAGAGTACTACACAACAAAATCATTACATAGACTATTGGGTAATGGTCCTTCATAATGGTATCCATTCATAATAGGGTAATTAATATTCTGTTGAGGATTTGAAATACAATCATTATACTCTTAATTTATACTCCCAGGTCGAACAATTTTGTTTAAATGCTGCAAATAGTTTTTATAAGGAAATGATGAGAATGAATCAAAAACACCATATTTTTTAGAATCGTCTGGTAGATGTATAATTGAATGAATATTGTAGGATGCATTTATTGACCCAGCCCATAAATAATACAAAATGTTTTGTTAAAGCTTTCACTAAATCATTTTATGTAAATATTGTCTTATGACATCTTATTAACCTAAGATACGCATAGCTATATGTAAAGTTATAAAATTACTGTAAATAGGAAGTGTAACATTATTTAAAAAAATGAAAGGCCCGGTATACATCAAAATTTGACGTAGTTCTGTTGCTTTAAATGTATTATAATTATAAATATCAGTTGGATAGCGTGCAAAATCTGTACTCAACCATTTTTAAATAGTTTTCATTCTACTATTTACAGTTATAATTTGATCATTAGATAAACGAGTTGAACCACAAGAACCACTACGAGTACTTCTGATAAAAAAGCTTAATATTTTTTTCATTATACCTAGGCAACATACGTGCATGTAATCCAAAGGAATATAAGATACAAGTCCCAAACCAGGAATACTGAGTAATGGTGAAATACTTATATAGTTGCAGTATAGTCTATGGTAAAAACTAAAAATAGTTTAATAAACAAAAGAAAATTAAATAGAAATCATAAAGTTATCAGTAATTTAAATTTGGCGCGTAAATTCTTATCAAATCAATCGGGTTTGTTATTATCCAGCCAGAAATTTCACAATTATTCCTGATAAAGCAATCCGATTGATTACATCCCCTACAGAGGATTGATCAACTGCTGTATTTAGGAACAATTAATTCTAGCGGATTACGAATCTGCAGAGTTTCGGAACATAAGGAGAGTTTCCATTTACCATCTTACGGCTTACGTGTCAGGTCCTCATGAGCTAATCGCTTAGTTCCGGTTCGTATTCGCTCTCGCGTGACAATTGACAAAAAAGTCTACTTAGACGTTAATAGTTTGCAAAATCCTGCTACAGAACTAAAGTATAGAACGATTAAGAACAGTACACTTATAAGATAAAGTACATTAGCTATGTGCAAGTGTGCGCTGTGTGTGCATGAATTGAAACACTTGAGTGAAAGTTCAAAAGGTTGGTAATTTTAATTTATTTTTAATACAAATTATTATAATTAGGTACCTATGTTGTAAATTTTTTCTTGTTTTTTTTTTATCTCTTGTTTTGAACTGTTTGTCTATAATATATTTTGTCATGCAAAATAAGCATCGTGCATCGTATTTTCGTATAGAAATATTATGGACATTTTAATCCTTCATCGGGTAAGCAGCGCTCCCGGTGGAAATCGCAAGCGTTCATTTTTCAATAAATTTATAATCAAAGTGTTTATACCTCTATATATGCACCTTGGTTTTGTGATAATAGTTCCACCCTTTTGATTGTGTAAATAAAAAAATGACATAAACTGTTGTATACAACTTTACTACTGGCCACAAAACTGTTAATATTTTCATTGTGATAATTCTCAGTTTGAGGTTAATGTTTAAATTTTTTCGATATTTAAAAATTGATAGTAAATATTACATTTGTTTGAAATTTTGAAAAAGGTTCTTCAAAATGTGAATTATTCAAATATTCTGTTTTTAGTTTCTTTATTTAAAAAAAATTAAAATTAGTATTATTTACTATAAAATTTATAGTGAAAAGTGACCTAAACATTTGTA
>VUJU01001789.1:19249-37610 GCA_009835225.1 Aphis craccivora
TATGATAATGATGTTCTAAGTAAAAGTTAGAATTATTACTATTTATTATAGCATGTTTCTTATTATTAATTATTATAGTGAACATAATTATTCAGAGGTGGATGTTTATTAAATAAACATTTATAATGGCAGCAGTTGAGACAGAAATGATTTTGGATCATGAATCGATAATGGATAAATATCGTTCCGATATTATATTGTTAACAGATCCAAATGTTGAAGATGAACAAAAATTAGAAATTGTCCGAACTTTGAATGAAAACTTTGAGGTAAAAATTAATCTTTTATAATAGAAAAGAAATAATAATTTCTTTATCGTATTAGTAAATGTTGTTACATTGACTGACTATATATTTTATTGTGGATGTATAAAGATTATTATTTTCAAATATACAAAGGTGAGCATTAACTAGTTAGTTTATTTTCTAATCAACTTATGAACTTTATTAGTTTAATTTACAGTTGAAATAACTTAGCTTTTCTCAGTTGATTTAAAAAATATCCAATAAGTTAAAATCATTTTGAAATTTACCACAAGTTTAAATATAATAAATATTTCAATATTATGTAATAAACCATGCAAATAAAATGTGTAATTAAAGGTTTTACCTAAAGTTTTTGTTTTATATTACATTTAATTATAAAGGATTTAATTAATTATAAATTATATATTATGCGAGTTGCAATTAGAAATGTTTTTAATATATTTATTATTTATTTATTTAAATATTTAATATAATAATTATAAATTACAAATTGACAATTGTTGTGTTTTAATGTTATATAACTTAAGGTCATGTACTCATGTTCACATATTATGAAATTTAATTGCTATACGATATAAAAAAAACATATTTGTTAAATTATTAATTTGAGATGAGTATAGTTTAAATTAATAAATAATAGTAAAGTAAAAGTAAAAAGGTATATATAGTGTACATTATGATAAAACTATAAAAGTTTAATAAAATTGCTTTTTATAATTTATAAATTAATAATTAGAACGACACATTCACCCTTTATGTAATTTACATAGTAATAAAAAAAAATATATAGTTTAACTTTTTTTAAACTGAGTTAAGTTAATATTTTTTTCCATATTAACTTTTAACTTATCAAGTTAAATTTATAATTTGTTAATTGTTAACATTTAATACATTGATTTTGTATCCTCTTAACTTAACTTAATTTGAGTTAATTATTTTCATTAACTTGCCACCTTTGCAAATATACAATAAAATAAAAATTAATATTTACAACTCGGCTATATACCTACTTTTAATTTATGGAATTATTAATATGATTTACTACGTATTCTTAGTTCAAATTATATCATGATTTAATCTTAACTAGTTTGGTGAGATCTATTTTGATAGATTTTTTTTTTTTTAAATGTTTTTTGTTTTAATATATTTTTTAAGTTAAACTAATTATTTTTTCCAATCTTATCAAAACTACATTTTTGAACTCGATTGTTCAAATAATAATTAATATTCACTTAGGTAGGTACAATTTAAACTGTACAATATACATTAAGTTGTTAAAAGTAAATGTTTAAAAGGTTTATAAAAAAAGTATTTAGGAGACTCACATTTGCTTTTACCAAATTGCAAAAAATTAGTGTAAATTTAGTGGTACTGTTAAAAATCAGTTCATAAGATAACTAAAAACACTAATCAATTGATTTCTATTAATCAACATTTTTCAGATAATTGAGAAATCTCATCAATATCCAACATTTTTAAAACATATGATCAAACATTTTATTCAAATTTTAGTTGAAGGAGAACCATATTTTATAGCAGAATATCATGTATTTGTAAGTTTTGAAGTACACATGATTAAACAATTATACAATAATATTTATATTTTATAATGAAAACTGTGTCTATAGCAAGTAAGAAAACTGGTGCTAGAAATAATATACAAACTACCATGTAATGAATTTCTAAAACCTCATGTTGATCTGCTTGTGACATTGTGTATGAAGCTCATGGAAACTGATAATGAACAAAATGGAATTTTATGTATTCGTATCTTTGTTGAGTTACAAAAAAATTTTAGACCACCATATAAGGCTGAAGTAATTTAAAAATAATTTTTTAATTAATCAATTCAAATTATATAATGGTTAAAATGTGCATTGTTTATATAATAGATTCGTAAATTTCTTCAATATACTCAAAAAATTTATTGGGGTATACCTGACAACATGGAAAAAATATTTTGTATGAGAACCCAACAAAGACTCCGTATTAATGATTTAGATACAGTTGATATTAGTGAAATTCTGGATAACACATATTCCCCAATTGTTATTAATTGTGAAACTTCAGAAAATAATATTGAGACAGTAAGTTTAATATTAAATTATATTAAATAAGTAACTTAAGATTTTAAATCTATTTTATGTTATTCATAATGTAATACATTTATATTTTATCTAGTATAATGTTATTCCGCGAAGCATTTCATCATTAAAAATATTGCAAGAATTGCCAATATCAATTGTACTTATTCATCAACTTTATAAAAATAATGTTAAAAAATACCTTAGTGAAATTATTCCAACTATGATACGAATTATTGCACTACAGCCATCAATGCTTTACAAGTATAAAAATAGAATGTATAGGATTTTTAATTAACTTTATTCATAGTTTAATAACTGTATAAAACATTTATAGATCACATTCAAATTATAACGAGGAAATTTTGGTTGAATTGATAGAAGCCCAAATAAAAGTTTTATCTTGTCTAGCATATATTATTAAGTTGTTTACAGATATTGTAACTGTTCATTCTACACAATTAGTTGAAGGAATGATTGGAATATTAGAATCATCTCCTATGGAAGTTACACATCTTAGAAAAGAATTTTTGATTGCATCAAGACATATTCTGAATACAGACTTACGAATAAGTAAAAACAAAAAAAAAAATTGTTGTTATTTAAATTTAAAATTTTTACTTTTATTTTTAATTTTAGAATTTATTCCATATATGGATAAACTACTTGATGAAAATACACTACTTGGTCGAGGATGGACTAATACTGAAAATTTAAAACCATTGGTATATAGTACTATTGCTGACCTTATTCAGCATGTTCAAGTTCATTTATCACTACCAACAATTGTTAAAGTCATTAATCTTTTTGCAATCAATGTCCATGATCATAGTTTAACTCCTAGGTAAGAGAAAATATAGCAATATATGTAATGAAAACTAAAATGTAATTTATAGGTAAATAAAATAATATTTCAGTATGCAGTTAATAAGCTGTAAAGTGTTAATGAATTTAGTAGATTGTATTACAAAAAAAAATGGTGAAGATGTCCCCAATTTAAAATGTACTCAAGGTGAAACTGTCAGTTTTGATCTTTTAATACGTTTAGTTCAAGTTTGTGTGCTAAAACTCAAAATGGTTTCTAAATTATACATACCTGCTATTATTTCTAAAAAGTATGTTTTATTAAATAAAATTTATTTATTTTTAAGGATTTAAAATATTTAAATATAAATTACTGCTATAGTACCACCAAAACATTGTCAACTGGATCATCTCAAATTCTTAACATTAATGAGGGTGAAATTATTGACGACATAGTAAAAAGAGAACAAAAGGAGTTAACTAATAGTCTTTGTGGAAAAAAACTTCAAAAAAAAACTAAATATGTGTTCTCTTCATCACCAACAGCTTTATTCTCATTATCAGAGTGTAAGACATTGGTCAAAGTTATAATTTGTTGTATAAAAACAGCAGCTTGGGGTATTGCTAAAATTAAGGTATATTACTATAAAGTATTTTATTATTAGTAAACAATTTAGATTAATGATAAACATACATATTTTATATTATTGTTGATCAATATTCAATTTATTTAATACTGTTATTGATTTCTATCTATAATTTTTATTATGTCATATTATTTTTATCTTCGATTTCAGAATAATAAAGAAGATGATTCGGGAAGTATAACAAAATTACCAGTAAAACCTCAACTTGTAAAAGTTTATTTAGGTCTTGTTAAATGGTCTTTACAAGCTATGGATGTGTATATGATAAATCCATTAAATAATCAAAATATCAATGCTAATGTTCTAAGACCACGATCAAAAGAAGAAAAAGAAGCAATGGACCACTTACGCAGTGTTGTAAGTATTCTTTGAATGTTAATATTAAAAAAACTAATCTCATAATTTTTATTTGTGTAGTTTGTCTTATTACCTCCAAGTACATTTAAAGAAATATTTTCTTCTACAATGTCTTATTTTTTTGAGCGCGTGGAAAAAAATCATGCTTTAATGTACATAAGTGAATCGCTTTTAAATAATAGCCTCAATACATCAGACACATCTTCCATATTTGCAACATTGTTGTTAGAATATTTACTTAACAAATTGGAAGATATGGGTAGTGGAAATACTGAGAAAAGTAATTTATATTTAAAACTTTTTAAGCAAGTTTTCGACACTGTTAATCAGTATTCAATTGAAAGTGAACAAACACTTCAACCCTACTTAAATCAAATTGTTAATAGGTAAGTTTTTAAAAATGGGTTTAATTTTGTTGTTTTTTATATTTTATTCAATTTATTACTACAGCTCAATGAAACTAGCTTTAACTGCTAAAGATCCATATTACTATTTTTTACTATTACGTCCTTTATTTCGTTGCATTGGAGGCGGTGCTCATGGAGTTTTATATCAAGAATTTTTACCTCTTTTACCAAACTTATTAAAAAGTTTAAACAGTTTACAATCTGGTTTACATAAACAAGATATGAAAGATTTATTTGTAGAATTGTGTCTTACTGTACCTGTCCGTCTAAGTTCATTATTACCTCATTTACCTCTACTTATGGATCCATTAGTTTCAGCTTTGAACGGATCTCCATCGTTAATTATTCAGGTTAATATAATTTCTTTGTAAATGAGTTTTATAAATATTATTTTTTAATTATTTTTTTAGGGCCTTAGAACTTTAGAACTGTGTGTGGATAATCTGCAAACAGATTTTCTGTATGAACATATTCAACCAGTGAGAGCTGATTTAATGCAAGCTTTATGGCGATCATTGCACAATACTAATGAGAATGTTTATCCTGTAGCATTCAGGTAATATTTTATTAAGATTTATATGAATCAAATTTAACCCATTTATTATTTTAAAGTATTAATCAATAAAGTTCAATATATTTATGAAGAAAAAACAGGGAAAGTTATTCTGCTATTTAACAATTATTAACAGGTTTGTAGTGTAGCTTATTATAGGTTACTGTACTGGATTTTTAAGTCAAATTTACAAAAAATAATTTTAAGTTAAGATTTGTTAGTCTAAATTTCCAAAGATAATTTATTTATATTTATATTTTAATATAGAAGGTTAAACTATTTTTTTTCAAAAAAATTTCATATACTGAGGTATTATACTTATTATTATTACTAGCTTAACCGGTGCACTTCGTGGCCTGTGAAAATCCTACTTCTTATATGTCTCAAACTGTGTGTTAAATTAACCTTGGATTTCTGTCTATCTGTAAGTTTGTCCTTTATGTATTCCTAAACGACTGGACCGATTGTGACGAAATTCGGTACAGAGATATATTAGACCTATGAACAGAATATAGGCTAAGTTAAAAAGTGGTAAGCCCAACTACAAGAGCTGCTCAAACAGACATTTTGAAATTTACGATGGACATTTTTGATTATAAATGGTTGCTATGGCATGGTTGTTTCCATGGCAACAAACAAAGAACAGACAGACAGATTATTATTATCGAAACTAATAGCAACCACCTATAAACAAAATTTTCTATAGTCTATTTGACTCACATATCTACCATTTGGTGCCTTCCATGTACCCTTATAGATATTTTTATGTGGGAAAATTGTGCTCTTCACAACAATTCCACCACTTGCAAAATCTATAAGTCTGAGTCCATTCTCGATAGTTATATTGTGAAGGCTATGGTTACCAATTATTGACCTAAATATGTTCTTCTTTCCTAATTTAGCATTAAAGTCTCCTAGGACTATCCTAATTCTACTTCGTGGGATTCCTTTTAGCATGTGTTCCAAGTTATCTAAGAATTCGTCCTTCTCCTCTTATGTTTTTTCTTCCATGGGTGCATGCCAATGCACGAATGTGATATCAAAATATTGCGCTTCTATTGTTAACACTTATATCCTTGGGTTAATGCTTTTGAATTCTCTTACTGAAGGTACTAAGTTTTTTGCAAAGCCCGTTCCAAATTAATGATGTTTATTATATTCACTGTAGAATATCGCTGTGTCTTGAATATCTAGCGTTCCTTCATCATTCCATCTTATCTCTTGTAGGGCCACCACTCTTAGTCCATATTTCTCTGTCTCCTCAACTAAGCACTGAACTGCTCTAGGTTTTAAAAGTGTGCCAATGTTCCTTGTTTAAAAAGACAATTCAATTTTCCATTTTCCAGTCTTGTTTTCCGAAGCAAATTTGTTGTTAGGTCCTGTACAATATTATTTTCTAAGGCAGGGTTGTAAGCTCTGTGCTAAACTCCCAAACTGGAGGACTAGACTTCTCCAACCAATTAAAGTCAGAAGAGGGAGAACTGCACCAACTAATTAAAGTCAGTACAGTCCAGAGATCACGGCCCTGGGTTCGAAAAACCCGTCGCACTAGATAAGGCTCCCCTGGAAAGAATCTTTACCCATCTATTATTTTGAAAATTTAAATATATGTAGAAATCAATGATAACATGATGTCAAAATGTTTCAAAGTTTCTACAATTTATATTTTTTAATTTTTAATCTTTAATCAGAACATATAAAACAATTATCTTAGGATATTGTTTAATATTGATGTGTGTTAAAATCCTGTCTTATGTACTGTGGTATTTGAATAAATGTGCATTTTTATTATGCATATTTTTTAAGCATATTATAATTTATTTTTTATATTTTTCTAGAGTTTTAGGGAAGTTTGGTGGTGGTAATCGAAAGATGATGACTGAACCTCAACGTCTGGATTATTCAATGCATAGAGAATCAAAAAAAACCGCTATTATCATTAAATTTAATGAATATACTGAATCAGTAGCATTTAATGTTGATACGGTTTGTAAATATTTATTTGTGCTTAAATTAATTTAAGTTTTCGAATATATTTTATTATTTTTTTTAGGCTATTGAAACTGCTGCAGAATCACTTAAAACATCAACTGATCCATACTATCGTAAGAAATGTTGGGAAGTAATAAAATCATTTTTGACAGCATCTGTATTATCAAATGATGATAAAACAGTTTTGATGAAATTTTTTTCTCATCCTAGGTGAGTATAATAGCTATAGAAATTAGTTTTAAAAAAATCACTTTCTATGTTTAAATTATCATTTAAGTTTCAAAGAAGGAAAAATATCAATCTTACATCCAACAGTGTACAAGTATCCAGATCCAGTTGTAAGAAATACTTATGTAATGGCATTGAATGGTAAACATTTTTATGATCATAATTGTAAATTATTTGTTATGTTATGCTTTATATAATATTTAGCATCTTACAATTCATTATAATTGATTTATTTATTTTTAAAAGGTATTTTTGTCAGTGCTGCAGTTAAAGAACTTAGAGACACAGCTCTTGGAACACTGCTAGATGTTGTAATGCGTTATACTATGGTGGCAATTTCTCAACAAGCTGGGCCATTAGTAAACAGTGAAAAAAATGAAAAGCTTTCATTTGGTATGGATCCACTTGTATTAATTGACTCGATGGCAACAGTTATGAGTTATCAAGAAAAAGAGCTCTTAAAACCAGCACGGCTAGCACTTACAATTATTTTAAATACGGCTACAATTATTATGGGATCCAAAGAAAGAGTAATTAAAATGTTTTTATTTAAATATAGTGTTTAAAGTTATATTAAATTACTATATTTTTTAGGCATGTCAATTACCTTACATGGAATACATGGTTGATAAGTTATGTGCTTTGTGTTATGACCGTGCTTGGTATACTAAATTTGGAGGATGTTATGCAATACAATTTTTTTATAGCAGCATGTCTTCTCAATGGGTGTTTGAACATTTATATTTATTTGTTAAAGCACAACTCTATGTTATCATGGATTTATCTGGTGATGTATGTCACATGAGAAGATTATAAAATATTTATGGTAGTACTTTTTTTTTTTTTTGTAAATAATTTTATGTTAATTCCAAATAGGTTTCTAATGGAGTTTTAGATGAAACTAAAAACAATTTAGAAAATATGTTACGGAAAGCAGCATCACCTTTAGATCAGAATTCAGGTTCTCAACTACAAGCTTTACAGAAAAAGGCTATACTTGAAGTTACTTATGAACTTATTCGCCAAGTAACGAGTCCTAATGATCTACTTCGAAATCATGTATGTATTTTATCATGTATTCTATGTATCCATTTCAATTTTTTGTTAAATGATTTTTTTATAGTCCACACATTTATTGAATGTGATAGCATCTGCTCAAGGAATCACTGTAACTCAAGTTATGGAACCTCATAAAGAAAGATTATCAGAAATCATTCCTTTAAGAAAGCATCTATTACGTCATCAAGGATTTAAAGCACAAATTGGAATGATGGAAGGAAACACATTCTGTACCTCTTTATTGCCTCGGCTATTTACAATAGGTAATTATATGAAGAAAGTGGATTGTAGATTTTATCATATGATATTGATTAATTGTTACTTGTTCCATATATTATGATTAATGGTTCATTTAACGACCTAAAAAAGTTATTTAGGAAACCCACTTTATAAAAAAAAAAATATGTAAATCAATTTTCAATATAAATGATGATTTCTCTAAATTTAAAATATAATTTTGTAATTTAGATGTTTATTTTTAATAATAGATTTAAATATAAAAGAACACAATTTATTTTATCATGAAGTATCAAATCTTTGTGAAGCCAGTGATTCGGCTATGTCCAAGTTACCAGGATATAAAACAATGAATCCAGCACAAATGTTATTATTGCGTCAAGCTGGAATAAGAGCTCTTGCTGCTTGTTATTATATTCCTCAACCTGAAGTTAAAAGTAGAATTTTTAATGCTTTATATGGTGCTTTAGATAAAAATAATCCAGATTTACAAGAAACAGTATTTCAGTGTTTGAGAAAATTTGTTTCTACTTCACAAATTGATATGCCAATGGTAAACAAATAACCTTAACTGTAAAAGTTAGTTAATATATAAGTTAAATATTTTTTATTTTAGGTTCACGAGTTGATGAAAAAACATTTAGGAGATTTAGGTGATTACAGAAATTTAACTTTAAGTGGAACAAGACGTTTATGGTATTTAGTTCAGTTGTTTCCTGCCAGTTTTAGTGATATGTTTTGTACACATTTAATGGAAATAATGAAAAATATGTTTGAAGTTCTAATCCAAATGAAAAAAGGTAATTTTAAATAATTAAAGAAATATTTGATAATTTACATTTTTGTTTTGTTTAATTTATTATAGACTTAAAAATACTGAATATTAGTAAACATAGTTTTTAACCTTATTTTATCTGTAGTATTGTTAAAAATTGATAAATATATTATTGTTTAATAATCAAAAATTCCATTGCCTCAAATCTCAAATAAAGATTTACTTTATATTATAAAAAGTTAAATTTAAGATCTTCTTTTCTTTTGCCCTCCATTTCCAACTTTATCTTTTTAAAATTTCACAGAATTTTATCATCCATCTCTTCTTTACTTATACCAATTGTGTGATTCTCTATTTTGTTTATCTATCTCTTCTTCAATTTTCTTTTTTATTTCCTTCTTCATTCATTTCCATATTTATTCTCACTGCTTCCAAGTCACCCCTTCCTTATAACATGTCCGAATCTTCTTAATATATTTTTCCTCATTTTGTCTATAACTGATGCAGCTTTTAGACTACCCCTAATAAATAAATTAAAAATAAACTAACATATTTTTTTAAAATATAATACCAATACTGTATTAAAAGAATCAATTTTAATGGTTGTTTTTCCTGTAATCTATGCATGGATAAAATGAAATAAGTAACAAATGTTTTCTATTTGTATTATTTATTTTTAAAATAAGATATTGATATAAAATTTGAGTATAAAATCTAAGCTTTTGTAATATATAAACTTTTTTATTTTTATTTTATAGTAATGTATGTGTGAATACAATTGAAACCTCTTTCAACAGATACCTCTAAATAGTGGATCAAAAACCAAGAGTGTTTGGTATTTAGCGGTTTTAGTGTATATAATTTAATAAATTAGGATATTATATACTGGAGGATAATAGCAATAAAATAGAATTTATGTTACATTGAATTATTTTTAAATGCTGCTATCAACCAAATAAAGTGACATCATTTAAATTTATGGTTACTAATTTTGGTGTAATATTACTAAAGCTAGAATTTTTTATATGATATACAATAGTAAAATGTACATTTAATTTTATTAAAATTTGATAAGATAGGTATATAAAATATATTAAAATAATAATTCAATTTACAAAATATTTCCAAACTATCATTGTATCATTTTTAAAATAAATTAAATTTAGTTATATTTTATGTAAGCTAAATACATTTTGTTAATTTTACTATATTCTACTTGTCAAAGACAAAATTTCTGTTTTTATTAAATTGATATTAGGAGTGTAATGCGATATGGTAACTTGTCTATTTTATTACTTTTGTTTAAATATACCAATACCATATAACATTACATTAGTTCTTAGTGTCCATTATTAATATTTGAAAAAATATACAAAATAAAAAATGAAACTTTTGTAGTATTAATATGAGGTAATTTGTGAACTTTATTCGTTAAATTTATAATGAACATTGCAAAAAAAGAAAATACATACCAATCACATAAATTCTAATTTCTAGCCTAATTAATAATCAACAATGAACAATCAAATAAACGTATATCCAATTTTCATATTATTTATTTATTTTAGAATTATTGTATAACCTTATCAAAATTTTAATGTTGAAAACTTAAATACTTTTATCTTTTAAATTAGGAATTTCTAAGAGCGGAAACTATGAATCAATAATGGTGATTATTATTGAAATGTATAAACATTTATCTTTAGCCAATTATTGGCATATTGAATCACTATGTAAGTTAGTTTTGGATAGTGAAAAAAGCCTTCAGGTGAGCATATTATCTCCATTTCATACACCACTTTTAGGATGTTTGCTTAAATATCCGACTCAAATTGTGCAACTATTTTTACAAGATAATCATATAAAGGTAAGAAAATAATTAGTTAAATATTTAAAACAAAATATATCAGGTTTTAATAATTAATAAGCACTCATAGTGAATAATGCTTTGACTATTTTATGATATAGGAACCTAATTGGGTAAAATATTTACACATGATGATTGCTAATGAAAAATGCCAAACAATACGAGAAGCTCTACAAGGTAGTGGCCATAGGCTTAATGAGTTAATTACAACATCTCATTCAGGTAACCAATATTATTAATTTATGTTGAATTAATACTCATTTACAAATATTATTCATTGAAGAAATTTTGTTTGTTACATTTATTTAGATCCTACTAAAGTTATTGAATATGAAACTATTAGAATTATTAATTCTATTGTACGACTAGACAGAAAATGGATTTATAACCAAACAGATTTAATTATATCATTATCAGAACTATGGGCATCTGAACACTACCAAGTAAAATAATAATAAAAAAATTAATTTAAATATAAATTAGATAATTAATTACATAATTACTACAGGAACATTTTTTGAACCCTGGATATCTTGAATTCTCTCACTGGAATGAGCCAAAAATGTTGGCAAAGGTGTTACTTCAGTATTTTATTCATAACCCTAATGAAATAGATTTACTCTTCCATTTGATCAAAGCATTTTGTTATACCTTTATATCTGATTTTCAGGCAAGTTTAAATTAAAAACTATTTTATTATTCAGTTTTTATTTTATATCAATCTATTTTATTTTATTTTTTTAGTTTTTAAGATTGTATTTAGAAGAAACGGTCGCAAAAACTTTTTCTCCTCAATGGAAACGTAAAGCATTCTTTCGTTTTGTCAAAATATTTCAAGATAATAATATGAGTAATCTTTTCAAGTCTAAAATCCTGCAATACATTATATTACCTTCTGTTTCGGCTAGTTATGAAAATAATGAACAACAAGCTTTAATTCATGGCACATCTGATCATTCAGATTCAACAGGAAACATTGTTATATCTTATATATACCAGGTAATATACTATTATTAATGAAATAAATTCAGCTTAAAATGTGTGTAAAATGTAATTAATAAATTACATTTTTTTTTTTTTTTAGTTAATTAATCATGAAGTACCACCAGGAATTGGTGAAGACAGCATACGTATTCATTTGTTACAACTTGGATGTATGTTAGTTGATGATTTTCCTGTTAATAATGAAAGTGCATTTAGTCCTGATGAACTCTGCGAAAATTTAAAACGAGTAATGAGTTATGCTTGGCGGCCATGTTCATTAGAAACAATTTGTGTTGACCCAACTGCTCAATACAGTGGTCATTTATTACTGTCATACATAATTGCTTCATATCATGTTAATAGCCAAATAATTATTCAAGGTATTAAATAGAAAATTATTTTGATAACAGATATATTATATATATATATATTATATTATACAAGTATTTTATATTTTGAATTTTATAGTATTTCAAGAACTCCTTAAAGCACATCATGTCGAAGTGAAAATTGTTGTTCGGCAGGCATTGGATTTAATAACACCAGCATTATTTATTCGTACGAACAATGGAAATAAATTATTATGTCAGTGCACAAAGAAAATTTTTGTTGAAGAATCACATTTGATGCAACAGCTATTCCATGTGTTACATTTGGTTGTCAGACATTATAATGTAATTTTTAATATTAATAATTAGAATTTTTTTTTTTAAATTAATTTCTTTAGTCTTAAAAATATATATTGTATGTGAATAATAAATTAATGAAAAATCATGTAAAGCGAAGTATATTAAGTAAATATTCCATGTTAAGAATTAAAACACTTATAACTACATATATTCAAGCTTAGGAGGAATTTTGGTGATGACAAGTTTAAATATCAGTAAACAGACATATCTCTATCTTCCACCTAACAGTATAACATGATGTTACAACTAGCAAAGACCAATTTTTCTTCTAACCTATTCGCAATATGTCGTGAAGGATCTTTCCTTAAAATAATATTTATTTTATTTTAACTTAATTATTAAAATTAAATATTAAAAACGTTATGTAAATACATTCTTAAAAATTATTTTAATTTAATTATTAATGTTTTATAATATATATTAAGTTATTATGTTTTAGGTGTATTTTCCAATCAGACACAGACTTATTCAACATATGTTAAACATAATGTATAAATTGGCTTTTATATCATCTGCCACTTTTGAACAGAAAAAATTAGCTGTAGAAATGGCTGAAGTTATTATAAAATGGGAATTGCAACAAATTAGAAATGAAAATAATACAGCCGAGGTAAATATATCAAACTATCACAAGTAATAATTAAAATCTTAGCTATTTCACTTTACTTGTTAACTATTTTCTATTTATTATTTCATGGCAAATCTGTTTTCGCCAATATCAGATAGTTATTATTCCTATTTTTGGCCAAACCTTAATTGTGTACTCAATATTTTTGCTACAGTTCTTTAATACTTTACCTTTTATTTATATTAAAGATTTTTTTACCATAATATACATAATAACACATGTTTATAATAAAATTTATTTAAATATTTTCCAATTTCTTATCATAAACTCTCTATTAAATAAAATAATTACATTTTTTGATTAATATAAATGTTATTTGACATAGTATAACTTTATATTTATTGTATTCATGCAAATATTTTATTTTTTTTTTTAGACTTCTATAGAAGAAAATGTAAAAAAAATTAAACTTGAATCTCCAGTTTCATTACAATTAGATGATTATGACAAAGATGTACCTATTAGTAAAAATGACTTAGTAGTTGTTTTAAACTATTTGGCAAAACTTGCTTGTCAGGTTTGTTTTTTATTTTTTTCAATTTATTTATACATTTTAATTGTTTGTTCATTTGTGTAAAATATTATGTTATTAGGTAAATGATGGTGTTTCTGGGGGTATGGCAGAGTTACTATCTAAACGATGTATTGTATTATTAAGCACTGCTTTGAAATCAGAAGGTATAATGTCCAGATGTATTGATATGTTAAAATTTGCATGGATGGAAAATGTGTTTTGTACTGTATCAAGTTTAGAGCCAGCTGCTAATAATGCTGCTACTGCGATTGTTGTTGCAAATATTGCATCAGCATTTGATCTTTTAACATTTTTTTTAACTATCTTACCTAAAGAACAACTTTTAAACACAATTAAACCTCTTCAAAAATCATTATATGATTGCATGAGTACTACCAATATGAAGGTAATTATAATTTAAATATATTTATTATTAAATTTTTATTTTGGATATAATATATTATTTTAGATTAGACGAATGGCTCATGCATTTCTTTCAAGTTTAATTTATATTTACCCTGTGATAAAACCATATCTTAAAGAACTTGAAGAACTTTACATTTTAATAAATGTGGTATGTTATTGTATTTATTGCATTATGTTTAATATTAAAAAAATTATCTATTATCTTTAAATTTTAGTTAATTGACGAAAGTATAAACAATTTTGAAAAAAACATATCACAAAATTATAATCGATTTTTGACATGTGTCTTATTGTTAAAAGCTGCCAGTACTAACAATGCAGCTTTTATCGATAACTTGTCTACTCGATTTGTACATGTTCTGCAAAAAGTATGCCGTGAACAGCCTCAAAATACAAATACAGAATCTTCAATAGGATTAAGTGAACTGGTTGTTCAAAGTTTGGATTTGGTGAAGAACAGAGTTACAAATATGCATATTGAAACTCGAAAAACATTTATTGGAACTGTCCTTGTTGGATTAATTGAAAAAACAAATGATTCAAGAATAATGAAAACAATTTTAAAAGTATGTTTTATAGTTTTTTTTATTTCATTAGAAAAATTACTATATATAAAAATAAGTATAATAAAAAATTTACTCTAAAGAAAAACTATCAGTTGGAGGGATACCTACCAACTATTTACAGTAGTGGTATTAGAAAAGTGTTTAGGGGATCACAACACTATTTTGTAATAAAATTGTGTAATTTTTATTATTTTAGGGGTAAAAAAGTTTCTGGGCTTTTTATGTGTAGCTATTAATATTTTATTATTTTGTATTAATTAAATTAAAGCTATCTTAAATGAGTTTCCTCCACCACTATTTTTTAAAACTTAAGTTTGGGTTTTCTGGATCTTTATTCTCTAAGATTTCTATTATTATTACTATTATTATGAGTGTATTTGAATAGTTATTTATGAATGTTTTTATATTGGATTTTACTGTTTGTAATACTATGTATTGTGGTGGGTGAGTTTCATTACTTATTGATTTAACGTCTCGTGTATACATACTAAATACTTAAAATTAGTGTAATATGTAAAAATTATAAAAACCTAACCTGTGAATGGGTTTTATTTTATAGTAAAATATTTATTTAGTTAATACAAAAAAATAAATAATTTAGTTCATACTTATATTTGTGTTGGACATTTTCACTTATAACAATTAAACCTATCTTATAGAAAAAAAGTTAAATATTTCAATAAAAATTAATTATAAGCTTTAGTTATTATATTCTGTATTTTAGATGTTAGAAGAATGGATGCATAATCCTCCAAATGAGGGACCCAATTTGCATGAAAAATCTATACTGTTGGTAAAAATCATGCAACATATTGAAAAAAAGTTTCCTAGCCTGAATACTCAATATTTAGATATTATTATTCACATTTACAAGTAATTTTTTCTGGTTAACTATTTTTATGTCCAAGATTTAATTTATTGTAAATGAATTGTTATAATTAATACCAAAATGTCATTGTTATTACTATTATTCATAATAATAATTAATAATTATTTTGATCAAAATATTTTTCAGGGATGAAGAGTTAAGTAATTCAGAACTTGGACATAAATTGGAAGCAGCATTTTTAAGTGGTTTACGATGTTCACAGCCGGCTGTTCGTGAAAAATTCTTCACTTTATTCAATCAACAAATTAATACTAGATTACCAGAGCGTTTGTTATATATAGTGAGTTCGCAAAATTGGGAACCAATGATGACTCATTACTGGATAAAACAATGTATTGAATTATTATTAGCTGTAGTTGATCCAGGTAAAAAACTTTAAATTTCAAATTTTGATTAATTTAAAGGCTTATAACATTTATAAATTTTTAAAACATCAATATATTATATAATCTATTCCAGAGGTTCCCAAACTTTTTATTGTACGACCCGTTTTGGGAATTTTTTAAAATTTGGAGACCCACTGCAATATCAATGAATGACCTTTTTTCTAGTGAATCAGTTGCTTACCACAACAAATATATATATTTATTTTTAATATAAAAATATAGCGCGACCCACAGTTTGGGAACCTTTGATCTATTCTATCATAATTTTTTATAAGGTTTTGATATTTTTCCAAATCTTTATTAAAATAAATATTATTTTCATTTTTCATGTATATGTTATAGACTTGCCTGTGACATTAAAAGATTCTAATACATCAACTTCATCAAAATTACCAACAATTAGAGAATTAGTAGTCAATAACTGTGATAGGTCGTTCATTGAAGAAATCCTTAATACTAATGAAGATATTGGAGTCAAATCAGAGTATACGATGGACACTGATCAAATGGTGACTGATAACATTGAAGTTGTTGAAAGTGGAAAGTTAGAACCATTGATTAGCAGACACATAAAATTTATGGATAATCTAAAATCAATGAAACTTGGAGATATCTGTTCAGCTATAGCTCAACTGTGTCATATGGATTCAAGCTTAGCAGAAAAAATTTGGCTTGTATTATTTCCTGCTATTTGGGAGTCATTTAATTCCACACAAAAAACGGTAAATATTCAAAATTATTTTAATAATATTAGGTATTGATTGAATCTACATGTTAAAATATATACATATAATATAATAAATCATTAAGTAAAATGATTTTTTCTAATTTTTAATTTTAATTTTTAATTTTAGATATTATTACATGAAATTAATCAATTTATTGCAAGTGGTATTCATGTTGTTCAAAAAGATGTTCATCCAAGTGCTATATCCACATTCTTTGAAGCATTATTCCAATGTCAACCAAAAATACATTTTAAACCAAATGTCATGTTATATATGGGTAAATCTCATAATTTATGGTACCGTGTAACTGTATCTTTAGAAAAAATGATGATAGATAATAATTTCGAATTTACAAAACAAGATTGTTATGAATTTGAACCAGAAATATCTCCACAAAAAGTATGTCTATATATGTAGATCATTTTTAATAACATTTGCATTATCAAAAATATCATTTTCAGCATGTCATTGGTATATTGGCAGAAATGTATAAACAGCTTAAAGAAGAAGACATGTGGATTGGTTTGTGGCAAAAAAACGCTCAATTTCGAGAGACCAAAGTTGCTCTTGCATTAGAACAACAAGGGTTGTTTGAACAAGCTCTATCTATGTACGAGTCTGTAATGAGAAAATTTTCAAGTGAATTTTCCAATTCTCCTGCATCAGTCATGGTTTTAAATGAATCACAGTTATGGGAATCACAATGGATTAGGTAAATAATGAATTTTGAATATTATATGCTTATATAACACAATATTGTATGTTAAAGATGTTCAAAAGAGCTGAATCAATGGGACAGTTTACTTGAATTTTCAAAACTTGAAGATCATTTAAATTCATTTTTAAAATTAGACAGTGCATGGCGTATACCTGATTGGCATTTAATGAATGAGGCATTGAGTTGTGTTGATAATATATGCCCTAAAGAATTATTGTGGAAGGTATTGTAATTTTTTATTCATTTAATTTTAATCTTTTAATTTTTCAAAATATTAAACTATACATTTGTTTATTAGATGTATTTATATAGAGGATTTTTGGCAATTTGTCATCCAGATGAACCAAATTTATCACATGTTGCTCGAAATGTAGAAATGGCTAGCATACATGTAATTAGAGAATGGAGACGATTACCACATATTGTGTCACATATTCATTTGCCTTATCTTCAAGCTTCCCAACAGGTAAATATAGAACACAGATGTCTATATAGAACTAGATAGTGAACTCCCGCTATCAATTGAAGCCAGGTTTTTCGGTTGGCATTATATGGTA
>VUJU01001789.1:37660-48707 GCA_009835225.1 Aphis craccivora
TTTTGTATAGAAAACGTAATGTTTTGCCAACCGAAAAGATGGCGGACACTGATACGCGAGCTTCAATAATAATAATATAAATAATATACGAGTTCCTTATCTAGTTAATGTAGAAGTCTGTGATATAGAATAAAACAAATACATGTTAGTTATATTTCAATATTATCAAAGATACATGCAGCATGTTAGTAGATAATTGGTAGATAATTAATAGATTATTGGTATTTTACTTCAATTAAGCAGTGGTGACTCGTAATAGGGGCGATTGGGCGATCATCCCCCCCATCTAAAATTATCATTTATAATTTTAATATCAAATTTCAAATTTATGTTGTAGTATAATATTGTCAAAAACTTAAAAATAAAAGTTGTGTTTCCTATATATTTTACACTAATAAACATTATCAGATAGGTAATAGGAGCTTAAAAATAAATCATTCAATACTGTAGCGTCTGTAGCTTCTGAGAATCGATTACCAATAACAATTTTCCGGGACCCACGAGCAGCAAATGCGATATATATATTATACTTAACACAATATTTTAATAATAACCTATACATTCACTATACAATAAAAATTAAAACTGTATTCAATTTTGACAATTTTTGAACTTAAAACGTTAAAAAAGAATTATAACTTTACGAGTGTAATATTCTCCAATACCGCTAAACATAACTTTTTACTCTAAACAGTGTTTCTATACTAACTAATAAAATTATCAAGCAATAAAATGCTTACCTAGTAACTACTTAACTATAACATACCACTACATAAACACATTTAATACTTGTTGGGGGGGGGGGGCGAATAGGTTCAGAAGATGCAATGTTCCCTTTGCCTCTCTAGCTGTAGGCCTGAAATTTTGACTTATTATTATTAAATTGTTATGCGTTTATAAGGTGTACTGTGGTGCATAATTAAATTATCGATTTAGTTGTAATACTAAGAATAATTTAGGAATGATGTGAAATTATTTGATTAATATTTTAATATTAGATAATGGAATTATCTGAGGCAGCTCAAATACACCAGGGATTACAAGAAAAAGATACAAACAATTCTTTGCATAATACGAAAACAATTTTAAAAACATGGAAGAATCGGTTGCCAGTTGTAGCTGATGACTTAAGTCATTGGAGTGATGTGTTTGTTTGGCGACAACATCATTACCAATTTATTATTAAATATTGTTCTCGACCCAATCGATCCACTAATGCAGTATTAGGTGTTCACGCTTCTGCTCAAGTATATATATACATTGTAATTTTATTTGTTTGAATAAATAATTATACTCTTTATTACAGGCTATAATACACTTTGGCAAAGTTAGCCGTAAACATAATTTAACTGGAGTATGCCTTCAAACATTATCTCGATTGTATACAATACCTAATGTACCTGTAGTTGATTGTTTCCATAAAATAAGACAACAAGTCAAGTGTTATCTGCAAATGGCATCCATATCATCTAATAAACATGAAATTCAAGATGTAAATATTTGTAATATTATTTAGTATATCTTTAATTGGCTTTTTATATTTATTTCTTGTTCATTTTAGTGTTTGGAAGCTATTGAGAGAACAAATTTAACATTTTTCCAAAGTGAAATGACTGCTGAATTTTATGCACTTAAAGGAATGCTTCATGGCGAAATTGGTAATTTTATTATTTTATTTTAAATGTTATAATATTATTATTTAAACAATAATTTTTTTGTAAATAATATAGGGAATTCTGAAGAAGCATACAAAGCTTTTTCGGCAGCTGTGCAATTACACGATTCTATGGTTAAAGCTTGGGCACTTTGGGGGGAGTACATGGAGGAAACCTTTACTAAAAGTTATCCTAATCAGACAATTGAAACTGGTGTAAATGCAATAATATGCTTTTTGCAAGCTTGTCGTCAACAAAATGAGTCTAAATATCGAAAATATTTGGCTAAAGTATTGTGGCTTTTAACTTATGATGATAAAGAATATTCATTGCTGAGTACAGTTGATACACATTTTAATGGAGTTCCACCTGCATTATGGCTGCCTTGGGTGCCACAATTATTAACTACATTGGCAAGCGATGGAGGTTCTTTATTACAAAACTTATTAATACAAGTAATAAAAAATAAATAAATAAATAAATAAATACTTTTTGTTTATTATTATTATTTTTACTTAGGTTGGAAGATTGTATCCACAAGCCGTGTATTTTCCAACAAGAACACTATACTTTAATCATAAAATTGAATATAGAGAACGTTGTAGAAATTCTGAGTTATTAGCTGCTGCTAATAAGAAATCGCAAACTAATCATACTACACAAAGTATTAATTAATATTAAATAATAATTTATTTTATTTAAAAACTATTGAATTGTTTATAGAGTCTACATCTACTCAGAGCACTGGATTAACTGATTCTGCTTTACGTGCCACACCTGCAATGGTACGTTTTTCTAAAATTATGCATCAGCAACGAGAAGTTCATCCAACAATTGTACTAACTTTAGAAGGGATAGTAGATCAGGTAAATTTTTGTCATAATCTTTATTCATATTGACCAGTTTCTATGTTTTATAAATTATAATATATGATAGCTATGTAATGATATTATTATTATTTACTTTTACCTAACACAGTTTTCCAATTATCAATATAGTAAAATCTCTATCAAAGATACTCTCAGTCATTGATATTTTATCCACTATTCAGATGGTTCAGTTTGTGGAAAAACTGTAATTTGTTTCCAACTATTTAGTTGTCTGTTAGAGTATTCACTATATTTATTATTTTTAATTAATTATGAAGTTATAACATTTTGTTTAAAGTGTTGGAGTTTTTAGAATAAAGATATTATATCAAAATTGAGCCTTTCAGATCGCTACTGATCCTTCCTGTATAACATGGATTATCATTAATATTCCTATTCTCTATCCAGTGCTCGACTTCGCAAAATTTAAGTAGGGGACACTGTAAACTTAAAAAAAAAAAACAGAGCGTCCTCATTACTTTTTAAAAATTTCTGAGCCTAACCTAACCCCCTATTCCCCTTCTTTAAACATATAAAAATATTTATCAATTTTAAAATACAAAAAAAAATACTATAAATATTATAATGTATATTCTAGTTATACCTTGTTAAATGTAATAACAAACTTAAAAGTAACTAAATAAAAAACAATCTATTAACTACTTATTTAATAGTTCCATAAATTGTCAAAATTATAATGTTATCACGTGCACTTTGATAAAATTGCAGAATGATGCAGCGTTCCAGCGTCCCGTACGTTCCCCTTATAAATATAAGTAGAGGTACGCTAAAAATTTTGAAAAATTAGTTGGGGTACTCCGTCCCCTTGCGTCCCCCCCCAAATCGAGCACTGTCTATCTATTATAGTAAGAGAACATATTGCGGCCTATTAAAAATTGATTCTTCTGTACATCTTCACGTAACATCCTATTATAGTGAAAATGGTTTTGATAGCAGGTTGTCATATAAAGAAATCTATAATAGGCATGTTCTAGTTGAACAGAGTATTTAAATAAATAACATGAAATAATGTTCAGTTGTTTAATTTAAAATAAATTAAATAAATTAATATATTATTATTTATTAATTATTAGGCATATTATCTCATTAAAAAAATAATAATAATAATACTTGTAATCTACCCAAGCAGAAATATTATTAGAAGACATTTTAAATCTGTTTGAAATTTCTGAAATATAAGTATTATTAAAACATTAAATCTTTATTGATCAGAAAAAGAAATTTTCATAATATTCCAAAAAATTATAAATAAAATTCTATGAATAACTTTATTATTTATTAAATTTAAAAAGAATAAAAACTATCAATAAAAAAATAAAATAATTTTTTTATAAATAAATTCTAGATGGTTTGGTTCAGAGAAAATTGGTATGAAGAAGTATTGAGACAACTTCGCCTTGGATTAGCAAAATGTTATAACATTGCTTTTGACAGTCGAGGATCTGTTGTAGATGCCCAAATTACACCTCATACATTAAATTTTATTAAGAAATTAGTATCAACGTTTGGAATTGGAATAGGTAAAATTTATTTAAAAATAAATTTATGTTTGAATCATATGTTAATAAATTATATATAATTTATTTTCAGAATTATTAGCTAGTAATATGGCCGCTAATAGTGCAGCTAAAGAGTCTTTCCCAGGTTCAGGGTCTGAAAGTTTAGCTAAGCGAGCTCAGACAACAATACAAGATCCGGTTTTTCAAAAAATGAAACAACAGTTTTCTGTTGATTTTGATTTTACTTTGCCTGGAGCTATGAAATTGCATCTTATGATTTCAAAAATGAAAAAGTGGATAAAAATATTAGAGACTAAAATTAGACTTTTACCAAAGTAATATTTGAAAAATTGTTATTTGTATACCTAATATATTTATATATAATTATATTGATCATATTTTATTATAGAACCTTTTTAATTGAAGAAAAATGCAGATTCCTTAGTAATTTCAGTCTTCAAACTGCTGAAATTGAAATTCCCGGGGAATTTTTACTACCTAAGGTATGAATTTTGAAACTTAAATTATATAAATTGGTAATAGTGTTTTCTAGTTTTGAAAATAAAACATATGGAATCTATTTAATTATTCATAAGCTTATTAGTTATTTTATAAAAATTAAAAATATAGATCAAAGTTAATATTCTAATTTCTTTATTTTTATAAGCTTTTAGTAAAAACTTTTTATAGCTCAATAATTCAAAACCAATTCTTTGATAGCTTTCTATCCATTATCCAAGAACAACAAACCAAAGTAATGGCTTAATACAAGTTCTGATTAATGACTGGTATATCCTTTATTTCATGCTCATAATATTTTGATATTATTTATTTATGTACTTATTATAGTTCAATTATAAATTCAAAGTTGTTTTATTTTTAAATCATGTATTATATAAAAATTTAAATACAATTTTAAAAGAGTATGATTATTAAATGTATAAAAAAATATTAATAATATTAATATGTTTTTAGCATTCACATTATTATGTGAAAATAGCTCGTTTTATGCCAAGCGTTCAAATAGTTGAAAAGCATAATACTTCAGCTAGAAGATTAGTTATGCGTGGTCATAATGGTAAATTATATTCTTACTTGGTAATGCACGATGCTGGTTTAGGTGATACAAGACGTGAAGAACGAGTCCTACAACTATTAAGGATGTTAAATCATTATTTAACCAAACAAAAGGTGTGTAAGCTAACTAAGTAATTTTAATTGTATTTAATTAAAAATAAATCTTAAAGTATGATAACTTTTATTGTTAGGAAACTTCTCGCAGATTTTTATATTATACAGTGCCCAGGGTTGTTGCCGTATCTCCACAACTACGACTTGTTGAAGATAATCCTTCATCATTATCATTACTTGATATTTTTAAATCAATGAGTACAACTCAGCTTTATGATGATTGTATTGAACATTATTACCAACGCCTTGCTAATATTCAAGTAATATATTATTTTTTAAATTAAGGTTGCCAACCGGGGATTGTTTTCTTTTTGTTATATGATGCAAACATAACAAATTTACTATTGAATTTGTTTTGTTATTACGCGTTTATAAGATAAAGACAACAAATGTATGTTTGGGTGTAGCAACCTCGACGGTGATTAACTTTTTTTAAACTCACTTTTCTTTGTCTAGAATCAAGGAGCTCAAGCAAATATTAAAATGCTTTTGGATATATTTTTAGAAGTACAAAAAAATTATTGCCAAAGCCATGTATTGAAAAATTGGGCAACTCTAACATATGCTTCACCTACAGATTATTGGACATTCAGAAAAATGGTACAAATATTAATTTTTTATACTTTTTTGATTCACGATTTTATGATAGTTTATTTGTTTAGCTTACACTTCAATTATCTTTGTCATGTTTGGCTGAGTATGTATTGTATCTTACCAGACTCAATCCTGATATGATGTATATACATCAAGATTCTGGTTTACTTAATGCTTCATACTTCAAGTTTGATGTTGACGACAAAAAAGGTAATTATAGTCAATAATTAGTATTTTTAAATTTAATAAAATTAATTTAATATACATTTTAGGTGAACTAGTTTCCAATCGACCTGTTCCCTTTAGATTAACTCCTAATTTTGTTGAATTAATGACTGATATCGGTAAAAATGGTCCCCTCACTGCAAGTATTATGGCAACAGCTAGGTGTTTTAACCAACCTAACAACAACGTTCAAGCTATTCTAAGGGCTATACTTAGAGATGAAATGATCACCTCATATAAAAAAGTAAATTAATATATTTATTATTTTGTTATATAAATAATAATATTTTTTAAATATTTTTTTTAGAAATTGGAAGATGAACTTTCAACAGCTAGAAACGAAATATCTGGTGATATTATCATTAATATGGTTACAAAAGCAGTTAATTCAATAATTCACAGACTAAATAGTCTAGCAAATTTTGACGGTATTGATAATAAGGTAAGCACAATAGTAAGTGCAGCGTCATCAATTGACAATTTATGCCGAATAGATCCAGCATGGTACCCATGGCTTTAACCATTTTATGAAGACTTATACAAGGCTTACAAATATGTATATCTTTTTTAATTTACATTTATTGCTAATAAAACATTTTTGTACATTTTTTCTATTTTAGTTATAATTTTTGTATTATTTTTTTTTTATATATATGAATAATAGTTTAAGTATATAATTAAAATAATTGTAATTTATTATTAATAAATAAAATAATAAAATATGTAAAAATATTTTATGTATTTTCACCTTTTATATTTAGGTATTACATTATATTTCAAACTAGTTCTTTATGATATGATGTTGTTATATATGTATCATTATCATCATGTATGCATGATAAGAATCACATTTTCTTTAATAAATAAAATAACAAATAATTTGTACAATAACATAATTCTAGAGCTAAAGTGTTGTGAAAAGAGCTATAAATAAAACAAAAATAATAAGTATTACCGAACAGTCAGATGAGAAGTATGAACAAAATTTATCAATAAATGTATACAAGATAAGTAGTAGAAGTTTAACATATATTTAGTAAAATCTGTATTGTAATTGCATTTGCATAATAAATAACATGGGATGGAATCCTTCTTGAAATCGAAATCCTGGTTTTTTAGCTAATTAAAATTTATTTTATGTTTAAATTATTGTATTTACCTCTGTATAAAAATTACTTTTTATAAGTTAGTGGTTCAAAAATTATAAGAATACATGAATAGGTACTTGTAAATTATTTTGTAGTTAAAATTTATAAAAAAAAATTGTGTATGTAGCCATGAGTTGAAAATGTAATACAAGATTTTCCATAAGTTTGGCTAATAATAATTATAAAAGAACTTAAATTTTGGTGTATTCAGACCAATAAAACATAAACCACCTTTTATACCAACTACTGGAAACAATGGAAATTATATCTTAAGTTGGGTTCACACTGCACCGTGTAGTGTCATGATGTGAACTTTTCTATTTTTCAAAACATGATACCAGCACAGAATAGAATAATACCACTACACCATAAATGAGTTCTTCATTCAATTGATATCAAAAATTGATAAGTTATAATAATGTTTAAAATACTTACTGTTATAAATGACATGGTTAAAATAGTTAATACTTAATACTTTATGAATATTAATTAGTAATATGAATATATGATTTTAAATTTTTTAAATTTATTCACCTTATGCTGGCAAAATTTGATAATTGTACGACTACTGACAACTGTAACTCAAATGAGAGCTATTCTACCGGTACATGTATTTGAACGGAAAATACGTGTGTGTTAGTGTATGTTACTAGCATTCATTATAGTGACTTACTCTATCTCCGAGGTCAACTAATACCTATTACCTACTGTACAGTAGAGCGTAGAAAAAAATTAAAAACCATCCTATTTCCTGATTATAATAATTTTATTTATAGTTATTTGTATAACGTCAACAATTCATATTATTACTATTTAGTATTATATGTATATAATTATAATATTTTTATTTATTATTATTTGTATAACGTCGACGGCCAACAATTCATATTGCTATTTACGATTAGGTATATTATATATGTATATGTATACAGAGGCGTTCCCAATAATTTTTTTGAGAGTATACTAAATCATCAAATACCAAAATATAAACATTTAATACAATAAAAATATTTTTCTTATGGGTTATAAGAGTAAAGCCGGTAAAGAGCGTTTCAATAATATGGACAAAATTTTAAACAGATTTTTTTACATATCCTCTTTATATTATACTTCGTCAATCTTTACAAATATTGAAAAGTAAAGAGTATGACTCTTTCAGTCATAAATAATTGACGTAAATATGGTAAAATTACTTTATTAAATTAATTTTGTTTTTTTCTTTGTATATGATTTGAGTATATGCAGTATACTTATAATTTTGACATTTTGTAAAAAATCTTGAGAGTTAAAATCGCAAATCGATTGAGACCTGAGAGCATACTCAGTATACCTATATTATTGAAAAAAAATCTTGAGAGTATACGGCGTATATGTACTATACCCTATGGGAACACCGCTGTATGTATATTATTATATTTACTGTTAACTATAACTCCAACAAAAACCAAACGGTGAAAAAAGGCCAAGTTCTAAACTGCTTCCTCCCAAAAAAGTTGGCCTATCAAAGTGGGTAAATCTACATTGTGGCCAAGTCTGCTATTTTTTAATTCATAACCTCACTGTACTCCTACATTAAAGAGCAACACTCCTCTTTTATTTGTATTGTTTAACACTTGGCCAATTTCTGAATGTGGCATAAATTAGACTTGGCCAAAATATAGATACTACTTCTATGATTCGATGTCTTTTTTGAAAAGAAATCTAAATCTTTTTCTTTTTTTTGAGTTCTCCTCTCCCCATCACCCACGTAAGTCATGAGTGAGTAGATTCAAGAATGATGTTTTATGCTTCAATCATAAACTGGCCAAGTGGCAAGTATTAAACAATACAAATAAAAGACAGCCATTACCACTAATTTATACTAAAAATTTAATTGAATATTTAATCAATGTCATTACGATCACGATTGAATAAATAATCAGTTTTGAATCATTGTGAGGAGGAGGGGGCACCGATAATATAAATCTATACTTTAATTTTTAATCTTGATTATTATTTTTAGTTTTAAAAATAATTATTTTATGCAAGTTTTTAAAATATTTTTACATTATAATTGGCATTGTGTTTTTTATGAAAAATTATGTAGTGTTATTTATCTTTCTGCTCTTATAAAGGTTTAATAACCTGTACGTTTGGGGTAAGTACAAAGGAAATTTCCTTAAAAGTTAAATGGGAGAAAGCTTTAGGTATTACATTAAGAGAAACCATCAATACAAGTCAATACCATTTTAAAAATGAAAAAATATTAGACATATAGGAATTTGGACAAAGAACCAGCAAATATTATACAATAATAATTTTATGGATTTATTATATTGTATAGATTACAAAATTTCAAATATTTACAGTGATTACCTTTTGAGTTATAACTATATAAAAAATTGATATTATCGAAAACTGGTTTTGCATAAAAATTCACGTTTACCCGTCATTTTGTTGTGGATTTTTCCGATCTTTTTGAGATATGTTGGAAATTTTTTACGTTTGACCTCTTTACTGCACTATGAAATAAGGATATTCAATTAATGTATAAATTGTCATATATTTAATACCAAACCCACATATTATAATGATCGTAAAAAATATCGTATGCCAGGACCATATTTATTATAAGTATAACTAAACTTATAAGGACTATATGCACTACCATACATGCAGAGAGACAAATTATACCTGTATATCATAGACCTTCTACCATATTATTTATTGTATTATATTTATTTTAGTTTATTCTGTGCTTATACCCTCGATTTAAGATATTTAAGATGTTTTAAGCTATACATCTTAAATTGTGCTTATAAGTTATAAGGTCTATGGTGGATATTGAGAAAAAGAGATCGAGATAGTCATAGAACTTATATTATAAAATATAAGGTATAAGGGGCCCATGGTAATAGTTGTTAATATATGCATAGATCAAGGTGGATATATATCCATTATTAAAAAGTACAAAATAATTTCATTCCATGATCTATTAATGATATCAGATTTCGATAAAAGGAATAATTAAAAATTGTTTAGAACCAGGCATGACGCTATATACCACAAGGCTCAAATTTATATACCGCAGTGACGCAGTCTGGTTTGAACCATGTAACTATAATAGACGTTTACCTTAATTATAATTTATAATACTTCTACCTATACTTAGAAACAGAAACTTGAGGTTTTTTAGTTCCAATTTTTAACAAAATGGTACACTTTTGTAGCATAAGTAGCTGTAAATCGACATCGGTGCAAGGAATTAAAATGCACAGGTATTATTTAGTTATTTTATTTAAAATAATATTAACAAACTAATAATATAATAGTTTTTATACATTTATATATATTTATTTAATAATAATCAGTGGCGTATTTTCAAAAATGTTCTGGGGGGGGGTCCACAGTTTATACATACTTAAGTAATTTATATAAACCATGATAACTATATACATATTATACCTGTATCACACATTATATTTAGCCGTTACTTGGAAATCGTCATCAGAATACACACAATACCAATTTCTATTCTTATTACTTAACTATATTGCAGGAATATGTATAGGTTTTTTTCCTCTGGGGGGGTCCAGTACCCCTGGACCACCCCCGTAAATACGCCACTGATAATAATAATATTATTCATAAATTATCTGTACTAATGGGCTTTGTTCCATTTTATTCAATTAAACAAATTATTTTTATAATTATTATGATTAAGTATATAAAAAAAATAATAAATATTCTTATATCGATAAATGTTTTATAAAATATGATACATTTTAAAATCTAAATTGCCAAAAAATGAAGAACTTCGATAAAAATGGGTTGCATCAGCTTGTTACCATAGGTCAGGGGTCGGC
>VUJU01001790.1:0-31240 GCA_009835225.1 Aphis craccivora
AACCAACCTATTAAATATTCCAAAAACTATAATAATCTGTAATTATGGTTTTTCATCAAAAATCTATCTAGATTTCATTTTTAAATCAAACAAGGTGGACATTTACCTTGTCTTTGCACCACCAAATTATGTTACTGTTTAAGTACAATTATTATTTATATTATAGTTTATATAAAAGGTAGGTAGGTACCTATTCAAAACTTAATTAGGTACTTTATTTTAGTTTACAATATTGTAATATAATATAATATAATATTACGTATATTTTATGTAAATTATAATATGTGTAATGTATATCGTGTATGATAAATATTGATAATATCAAAGAACAATCATCCGTTTCGACCGGAACGTACATGTATTTTCATGTTTCTAACTAAACATACAAGTATAAAATAAAGGTCTTTCCAACGTCTGGTCTTAAACACGGACCAATACATTACATGTCTACGTTAATCTACTATCTAGCAATATTATATTATATATTAATTATAATTTAGTGAAAGGGTAAAGTCCATTTATTCTATAATCTTTGATTATAATTATCGATAATTTATATTAAATATAGCAAATATTTGAAACGAATAGGTAGTTTAATTAACAATGCATAATATAATGTAATAGGAGATTCTGAGACTACTTAGGTATTATAACACTATAATAGTACAATATGAATAATATGATAACTATAGTTGTTAAGTTAATAAGACAATAATTATTAGATTTTTACTATTAAATTACAATCAGTATATACTACACATACAATTTTTTTTTAATTGAAAAGGCAATGCTCATGTTTGTATTTGAATTTTTTAAGTTTTTGGCACTGTTAAACTACTGTCTTGTATCATTTATAGCTAATTAAATAAATACATATATTATGTCTATAAAGATAAAACATTTTTCACAAATGGCATTGTTTTTAATCATCAATGTGAATATTAAATGTGTTGTACTACAATATTTTTGCTCCTAAGAAAAATATTTTCCTACCATGTTTGATTATTGCTTGAATTAGTGAGAAATGATAATAAATACTTATATTATACTATTATAGTATTAAAATATAGCAAATATATTGTGTACATATTAAACTACTAGATGTAAAACCTATTGTTACAAATGTTTCCTCGTGGTTAGAGTCGAAAGATTAGGTGTTGATGTTTAATGACGTGCGTAAAAAGTGGAATTAGAGGTAATTTTTTATAAACCGATAATTAATGTTTGATTGTTGTTTTTATAACAGTTCGTTTAATCGTTTTAATGAATTATTAAGAGGTTGAATGAATGAAAGACATATCAAGCTGTGACTCAACTA
The DNA here is from genome assembly GCA_009835225.1 of Aphis craccivora. Taxonomy (NCBI): domain Eukaryota; kingdom Metazoa; phylum Arthropoda; class Insecta; order Hemiptera; family Aphididae; genus Aphis; species Aphis craccivora. Next base: position 1,319 of record VUJU01001790.1, read on the forward strand.
TTGGGATTAAATTTATAGATTCCTGGAATTAGGAATTATATATATGTATTGCACCCAAGTATGGCAAACGAGAATAGCACGTTTAATAATTATTAGACGAGACACGAGTCACGAGTGCACTGTAATTGTTTGTAGATACTATCGAATTTTTTTTTTAAGTAGGGACTAAAAAACAAACATATATGACGCATCTATACCACGAACCTTCAAATTTTAATACAATGAGTGTATAACTATGTCAAACGCTTTATAATTGGGCATAAGTAGGTGCACGTTAAAGGTAATCAAGTGTGCGAACGTGCGGAGATATAACTACGATAAAAGATTACATTGTATTGACTATTGACGATCGATGAGCGATGAAGAGGCCCAAGAAGAAAGAATAATCTAAAAAGTTAAATTTTTATTTCCATGTGAAGCTACAAATATACATTGGTTTCATAATGATATAGATATATATCGTAGTATAGATATATAGTTTTATTTTATAGTTTTATCTGATATCATTTTTTTTAATAAGAGTGTAGCGCTTCAATAATTTCATTTGATTATTTGACCCTATACAGGCTATACATTATATCATTTGAAAATGTTATCTAAGACTTGTTGGTTCTTTAAGAAGGTGACTTTGATTTTCCTATTATATTAAGTAGGCATTAGGCATGAGAAACCTATATTTTTCATGCGTATTTATAGAGTTAAGGCATTAGACCAGAAAAATAAATTGACTTCCAGCAGCTCGATTTGAATTTGAATTTGTATAGTACGCCTTTATTTTATGTTTGTTCAGAAATTTGTTTTAATTTTTTCACTCCTTGACTATTTAAAATATTAGTCAAGTTACGAATGTCTAAAGAAAAAAATACACTTAATATGCGTTAAACTATACGAGTATACTTACTATATTAATAAAAATAAAATAGGAAATCTATTTCCAAGCAAATCTAAAAAGCTAACTCAAATATGTTTTTTGAAATTAATAAATAGAAAATTGTGACAAAATATGTTTTCTTTCTTTTTTAGTATTTAGATACTGTTTAAATAGAATCAGAGCTAAAATATTTTTGTGTGTATACCTATAATTTGATTAGCTAGTTTGCTAGCGAGCAACAAGTTTTGGAGATACTCTGCAATAATAAATTATAATATTCGTTTTGTATAAATACATAGCTATAAACTAAAATAACAACTGTTATTGGAAAAGAGCAGTAACTATAAAAATATCAAAAACGAGATTTTGAATAAATATTGACAAATAAATAATAACAATGCTTTTACTGAATTTTCTCCTATATTAATAATATACCATAATAGTTTTTAATTACATTGAAATATCTATTGATATATTATTATAGAATGATAATTTCACTTACTGTCATGGAAAATATTATAAAAAAAAACATAAAAAACTAACTATAAAAAACATCTTAATAATTATTGTTTAATAAATAATAATTCATAAATTTAGTACATTTATTTGGATATTTAGTTACTGTAGTTACCTGCATTTTCTATAAACAACGCTAAATTGGCACATATGCTACATTTCATAATTGTATGTTAATTAATATTAATAAGTGGGTAATGCTAGAGAGTAACTTTTTTATTATAAGAAAAATTTTAAAAATCATTTAATGATTCCATAATTAACAGTTTTTTTTTAATTTTTGGCATGATTTCCCATCGATTTCAGTTAAAAGGTATACTTAAAATATTTAGTTCTTTTAGAAAGAAAAAAAAACATAAAACTTTATTTTCCAAAATATATGATTTTTGTAATAACTGCTATTACTGGTAGCAAAGTACCGTATACTTTAGGTGATATAGTAATTGCCTATTTAATGCTCCTTGAAAAAGGAGTGTCTTGTATATCATAATGAAAAAATAATGATAAATGATTGCAGTCAATAAATTTATAAAATTCACTAATTTAAACTAGTTAAAAAAAAAATAATAAAAAAATCAATTAATGTTATTTTATTGAGCTTTAAAACTTCATAAAATCATAGTTCTAATTAAAAACTGGAAATATAAATATTTAAACAACTTAAAAAAAAAAAAATAATTTTTAGATTGAAAATAACGTTTTAGATTCTAAGCTGAGCATTCTATGAGTTGTTTTTACTATAACGTGTATTTTGTTTCTAACTAAAACCATAGGAAAATACAAAAACTTTTTATATGTTTATTTTATTGAAAATGTTGTCAACATGGGATATTAAAACCCATAGATAATATGATATTATATTATATGATAACGATTTGTTCTTTATCAATTTTTATTATTCAAATTATTTAAATTTATTTATCGTAGAAACTTGGAATATTCTTCTGACCGCTTTTACCTCTATTCACAATAGAATTTACAAAATATTTAGACTAATTTTTATCTTTATAACTAATCAATTAATAATTCCAATTATTTAAAACATAATGTGTTTTGATACACATTTTTATGATCGATCAAGAAGCTTGATAATGTATTACACGATCTCACATAAGTAATTCTTATAGCTATTTAAACAGAATTCAATAAACTCATAAACATTTTCAAATTAATTTGAAATTAAAAACCTTAAAAATACATACTAGTATATTACTTATATTAATTTTATTAAATGAACATTTTAAGTTTAAATTTTGACATAATTGGATGTTTGAGCAAAATATAAGGTTTTTAGTTCTTTTGTTGCAATATAAAAAATTAGATTTGTATAATGTATATCGTATGTACTTGAAACTTTTTTCAACGATTTGTATACTATTGTTTACTATAAACAATTCAAATTATATTACAATATTTAGATTTTTGTCAAAAACATTTTTCATCGTATAGATGAATTCTATTCAAATTTTATACATCCCATCCAATATACTTAGTGACCTAAACTCAATGAAAAGGTCAAGGCTGGACATTAACGAATTAAAAGTTAAAATTAAGTTAAAACGTTAAGTTTATTTTAATTAACTCGTTACATTTTTTTAAATTAACTTTTAACTTAACTTAACTTTTTTATTTTAAAATAACTTAACTTAACGAGCTAAAAAAAAAATCGTTGACTTGCCCTGTCTTGGAAAAGGTATCTACATTGGACTAGACATATAATATGAATTAGAAAGTGTTCCCTGATTAATCTGATTTTGTCTCGGTGCCAAAATTTGAAATAAATGCATGTTTATTGCTTTGGTTTAAGGTTTTAAAAGACTTTTAATTTATTATACTCCTAAATCTCCTTCTTATTTTATTTTTTAATTATTAAAAACATAAAATATAAATAAATTACTTACCTTTTTATATTTAAACTATAAATTTTGAGTTTTAAAATTGTATTAGTTAATCTATATAGTTTATTAGGCACTGCAGTATTAAGATCAATTTTTTATTTATTTATATAATGTAAATATAAATTATTCTGTACAGCTGTAATGTTTAATATTGTTATGATTTATAAATTGTAAATGGACATTTTTCAGTTTTTAAGATTTTTATATTTATTATAGAAAAAAATCCCAAATTTTTGTATGTTATATCGTTAAAAACGGATGTTCACTCGTAAATTATTTTACTGTAATTTTTTATGATTTTTTTTTTTTTATTCTAGAAACTATACTAGTTAAATTCTTAGTAAAACTTCTATAAATTTATGTTTCACTAATGATATTATATAATTTTAACTTACAATTCGATATTCGTTAAATTATCTGTAACAGAGTTCTATAGTCTATACCACCTACATAGGTACGTAAAATAGAAAAATTAATTGTTTCCTTACTATAGTCACAGATTTTAGTTATCATTGTTCTTTTTTATTGTATATTGTGTATATCCCATTGCTAATTTGATATTATATTTTCCCTACTCCTTACACTTTTAAAAGTAATCATTTTGTCTTATATATATTGCTTTATTGTTTATATAATATTTATTTAACTAAATAATTCTTCTATGATCTACTATTATTTTGCTAATTTATATAGGTATACTTACTGATTATAGCGGGTATTTTTTAGTATAGTAGACTGTGTCTATCACGTGTAGGCTATATATAATTATTTGACATTATTATCTCATACAATGTATTATTACAGTTCTTCGAAATTTTCTCGAAAATTACCGAGAAATTCGTATGTCAAAAGTAGCAATGTGTTTAAATTCTATCAACGGGAAAGGTGTTATGTAATGCTTTTTAAACTCAAAAGTCCCAACCTAATCAGATATTAAAAAAAAGAACTAAAAAAATGTCAAATTATATTTATTGTAAGACTTATAAAGTTATAAGTATAATAACTAATAACTCGTTTACTTTAATAAGAATAGTTCAAATCAAAAGATACGACTAATAATTGAGAAATAGGTAAATTAAATTAAATAATTACTTTTTTTTTAATCATAAAAATTAGGTATTACTCTTACCATGCAGTCGTTCCATATAGAAATAAAATATATATATCCATATATCAAATTTTATTTCTGATTTCAAAAATATATAATATACACCAAACTGTATAAAAAATTGACTTATTATTTAATGGTTCAAAAAAATGTAATGGATCAATCATGAGCCCCATCAAATCATACCTATTTAAGGGACCCCATTATACTATTGTTTCATTATATTTTGAATGATTATTCATGCAATTCAGCATTAGTATATTAAAATAGGTAGTTACCTTCAGAAAATAGTTTTATTTTGGGCAACCAATAATATGTCAACTCTTAGGCTTAATAACTCTTAAGTTTATGAGTTATAACTAACCGTTATTGCTATTTCTATTGGTGATTTATTGTACAATTGCACTTAAATTATTTATTTTAAACCATCAATATTTTTATAATTTTACTAGGAGAAAACTTATACATGTATTATATATATATATATATCTATAGAGTATAGACTTAATTAGTAAAATGTCGAAAAAACCAATTTATAATATATTGATTGAATAATTATTAATTAGTATGTACCAAAACGTCTAAACCTAAACTTTAAAATACTTTTAGTAATTTTATGAATCAATATTTTATACTCGATACATATATGTTTATGGGCACTGGTAAACTGTAAATTATGTAAAATTTCCTAGAATTATTTTAATACGAATAATCGACCAATAATAAATATTTCAAATTACATATAAATAAACTAACATAGCAGGTGTTGCATTTGCGTTGAAATATAATATCATTTTATTATTTTCTACACTCCTATCTCTTTGAAGTTTCAAGTTATAATATCGTCAATATTGGTTAGCGTATAGTTACATTTACATAGGTGTTTAAATAATTAACTGATTAATGTTCATATTTATATTGTATATATATTTTAATCACAATTTTATTTAACTAGTATTTTGTTATTATCATTTACTTATTTAATGAATTGTTCCATGTTAACATTGTTAACTGGTAATAGCCAATAGATATATTTACTAGTATACATATATAGCATACGGTCTATTCCTCTCTGTATGACTGTATCTATAAAATTCAAAATACCCATTTAACACTGTTTCAATAATTGTGTTATTTGTTCATTAAAACTATATTGATTAATTTATTCTATATGACTATATGCAAGCAACAATACATCGATGGATAATTCATAACACTAACTTTAATTATTACCTTTGTTGCATCGTATTGTAATAAAACATTTGAAATTCTAGATAAAATATTCACGAAAACGTTTAAATATAGGTGCTTTAAATAAATGCTTTATAACTTTATAAAATTATAAGTATATTTACATCACAATTATTATTCACAATCATTGAATCGTAATACATCAAATAACATCATTGTAATAATTAAATATTCATTATAATTTATAAGGGTCATTAAACCAATTAAGACATTTAAGTTATAGAGACAGTGACTGAAATTTTAATTTATAAGTATATAGATTATATACAGTATACACGATATTAATTTTTTTTCAAATTATACAAATTTATAAACATTTTTTAAAATTAGAAGTATAGTTCCTATATTACATAAAAAATACTTTTATTTTATAGCTTTTGAAATATTATAGAGAACAGTATACAGCGGTGTACCTACTCTAATAATTTTCTTGTGAATCTTGATCCTTGGCCCACCCTTTGTTTTGACTTAATAATTTTAACTGCACGAAATTGTATTATTGTAAATATTGATATAGGTACTTTACATTTGAAATTTTCTTAAATCATAAGGGGCGAGGACATAACTACATAATGTTTGTCGAATAAAATGTATGCTAGCTGTATCATCCATAAGAATTATTAGGCATTATTACACAGGCGCCAGCAGAAATTTTTCTAGAAGGGGCAATGTTATGATTTGTTATATAATAAATTAATAAATAGTAATTTATCTTAAAACATTCGATTTAAAACATATTTTTAAAAACCAGGGGGCAAATGCCCCAACTTTCCTCCCCCCCTTCCAGGCGCCTATGGGCATTAACTAATAACTAGTATACCCAGGGCCGTATTACCGCTTAGGCTGTATAGGCTAAAACCTAGGGCGGAAAATTTTAACGATCGAAATGAAATCGCAAATTTCACCTATGTAAATTAGGTATTAAATTTATTTTAGCCTATGGGCGGCAAAAACCTTAATCCGGCCCTCTGAGTATACCTATATTTCATTACTCCTTAACAATAGTGGTATAATATAATCATTTATATAAATATGGTCTCTTAAAAATATAATGTAGGTCAAATGTTTATAAAGTTAAAGAAACTTCAAAACACTATTGTATAAAACGATACAATATATATATTCTAAATACGTATGAGTAATAAAGCGTATAATATCCAATAAAAATTATAATGTAATAAATAATTTACTGAAAGTAAATTTAAGCTGAAAATATTTACCTTTTATTTTTACTAAAATGTTTAGTATTAATGGTTCTAATACTATTGATTCAAATAATAATTCTAACAAAATATCATAAAATATTTTATGTAGGTAACCAAATTCTACGATATAAAAAAATAGTAACTAAATGTTGAAAGTTTTTAACTGACCATTTTTGAACGATACAACTATACAGACAATAGATACCTTTAGTATTTAATTTTAATTGGTTATTTGTAAATTATTATTATTTTTTAATTAAAATGAAGTATTGAACTAAATTTAAACTTTGAATATTGAGTTAATGGATGACCTATTGATAACATAATACCTATTAAATAAACCACAGATGATGCCACTATTGAATGATTTATTTCAAAATAAATTTAATATTATATTATCAATACTCAATAGTAATGGGTTTCTAATTATTTGAGATCAATCAAGGTCAATTATAATTATAAAAAATATATACAACGATAATACAGCATCAAACAAATATTTAATAAATTAAAAATCATTATGTACATTTTTAATTTGTATATAGTAATATTTATGTACATGAATCATGTTTAGTCATAGTTTTCACTGAATAATTGCAATACTATAATTATTTAATAAATTATATAATATTAAACGTAATTAAACGTTTTAAAAGCATAAATCTATATTTTAGATTATTAACTATCTAATTAATAAGTGTTGGGAAATTGATTGCATAATTGCGTATATAAATATATCAATCGATGCACACACGCACGCGCATTACTTATATGTATAAATAATTGGTAGTATAAATAATAAATATGTTTCCATTTATTTATTTATATTATATAGGTATTAATATATATATTTATATATATCATGTCAGACTTTTACATCAAAGGCCCCTGAAGTGTTATTTTTAAGGACCCTATAGTTTAAGGTTAAATATAGCATAGTTGAATATAGGGCCTGTACTCAATAAATTCGAATGTCTCAAAAAATCTAATCTAAACATAATCTATTTATAAAATAATGATACAATGTAGATTATCATTAAAATTAAAATACATTTTTATTATGTTATTAGAGTGAAAACTGTCTAAAGCGGACCCTGAATAAAACGGAAAACTATCCAATACAGAATTTTTCTATGGTCCCAGCATGTTCCTATAGTTTTGTATAGACGCTGAACCTCAATAAAACGGAACCTTCATAACGCGAAAACGGAACGATTTTTGTAAGTTCCATGCAAGTAAAAACATTGCATAAAACGAAAAAATGACAAGCGCGTGTTTACTTTAAACCAAAAATAAGGTATAAAATATAGATATAGGTATGTACAATGTACATCGTTCAACAATGATAGGTAGATAAAGAAGATAAAATTGTTCTATACCTACATATTATTCGTACAATATATGCATATACAATGCATATTATCACATATACGATATGAATTTTCCAATTTCGAAACTCTTTATAATTTTTGGAAATTCTAAGTATTTATACATCATATTCAATTGCCTGCCTTAGTATGTAATAATATCTAATAAAAACCAATATTTTAGTTTAAATTTAATGAATTATAAAACCTATTTTAGATTCTGAACGGAGTGATGAATGTATTGATTTTACAATGATGTGATGTTTTTTTTTTTGTGTGTCACCACGTTTTGGAGCAGTAAAAGTGCTTCTATTTTAAAAAGTGAGCCTTCTTTCAGATAGGAAAGTGAATCTAGTTGGTACTTTGGGGGGTCAAAAGTAAAAAATTTCAAATAATTTTCAAAAGCGTCAGGAAAAACCCTAAAAAAGTAACAGAAAAACAGGAATTTTTACGCTAAACCAGTTTTAGACAAAATCGATTATTTTATATGGTTGTAATTCAAATCACTATAAATACTTGAAATTTTCACAAAATATTTATGTTGGTGTTATCTATATACAGTAAAATTTTCAAAAATTTTTTACTTTTTTTGAGTTATATATAGACCACCGAAATTTTAGATTTTTATGAGATTTTTTTTTTTGAAGTGTCGAAAATTTTGGATAATCAAAAAATTTTGAAAACTTAATACAAGGTTCCTTATAAGTTGTTCTTATTGTAGCTAAAAAAAATTAAAAATCGTTAGTCACAATTTTTTTTATAAGCGTTAACAGTTCAAATTTTTACGAAATCTGTCGAAAATACGAAAATTTGCATAAGCAATTTTGAAGTTGAAAAATCATAAAACTTTTTGAATTAAAAATTAAGGATTATTAAAAATACAACACTAAGTTTTCCTTCAAGTATCTATAGAGAAAACTCGAAGCATCATTATAGGAAATATTTTAAGTGCGTTTGAGTTTTAATTTTTTTTGCGAAATAGCGTAAGGATAACGAATTATCCTCAAACGATTTTAAATATTTGTTATTATTTAAAAAGTTTAAGTCGTATACTTGAAAATTTTACCAGTTATTTAGATTGGCATTTTCTTTACGTGATTTAATTTTCAAAATATTTTGACTATTTTGAGCTATTTATAGACGAATGAAATTTTCAATTTTTCTGAAAATTTTTTTTTGAAGTGTCGATAAAATTTTTTTGGCCCAATAAAAATACTTGAAAATTTAATACAAAGTTTCTCATAAGTTATTCTTATAGTTATTAAAAAATTATAAGAATACATAGGCACAATTTTTTTTTATTAGCATTTGAAGTTCAAATATTGATAAAAATTTGTCAAATTCCTGAATATTTGCAAGTTATTTTGTAGGTATAATTCATAAAAAAATTTGTATAAGTAGCTTAGAGTTGAAAATTTAATACAATGTTTTTCGTAAGTTTAGCTTACAATAATTATAAAAGAACTTAAATTTTGGTGTATTCAGGCCATTAAAACAAAAACCACCTTTTTCACCAACCACTGGAAATTATATCCTAGGTTGACAAATCATCTTCGTTCAGAATCGTTTTTCGTATACAATGGTAGCTATCATTGGATTCAAATTTAACACTTCTATAATATGATATAATAATGATCCACACGGCACCTAATGTACAGCAGAGCGGTACAGTTTTGTATGTGATTATGTAATATTATATTTTTATACAAACATTAACATTATTGGTTTTAAGCAGTCTTATGAAATATATTTTATGAAAGTATTCAAGGGCAGGTACTTATTTTGAAAAGCATTTAAAATATATACTCGATTAATCAGTTAAAAAATATTTGAGTACAAATAGATGTATACTTTCAAATACTCTCAACATTTATATGTAATATAGTGTTTTAACTTTTCAAATCAACTGAACAAACTTTCTTTAGCATTTTAATATTAATAGAATTGTATAGATTAATAGATTATTATATTATATATTCGGAACAAGTCTAGGTCCAAACTCTGAAAATGAAGCAAACACAATTAATATTTTCAAAACATCCCAAATATTAAAATTATTATAAGAAAACACTAGTTATATTGTTATATAACTTTATAAGATAAAAATTGTTTAAAATCTATATATTTAAATAGTATAAAATTAATTAATTCTTTTTTGTAAATGTTAAATAAAACCCTAATGGCCCTAGTCATCGAAGCGGAAATTTCTTTGTGTTAAATTTTAAGTTAAATAAAAAAGAGAAGAAAAGAAAAGAAAAGATTCTTATATAATAAAATATATGAACTGTAAAGAACACGTTTTTAAAAATTAGTAATTTATTTTAAACAGGCACAGATACTTTAATAATTTTTTTTTTAAATACCTTGTCTAACTTCTTTATTCAAAAGTATTTAAAATGCCTATTCGAGTGTATACTGTATATTATTTAAAAAGTACTTGAATAATTTTACTTAACTACTTAAAAAGACTAATTTTAAGTGACATAAGTGCGTAACGTTGAATGAAGTTTAAGTCGAAAATACTCATTTATATATAGTTTGTGTTAATGTCAACAATTATAGTAGGTACAAACTTATAAAAGAAAAATAAATTTAATCGGTACAAATATACACATTTCAGTTTTAAGTATAAAATTTGCTCAATAACTAATGAGTAATGATTATACTATAAGATTTTATTATTTACTTAAATGTAATTTAATGTATGACTAATTAGTAAACACAAAATATAATATTATTTTTTTTTTCAATAAACACAAAATATAGTAGTTATATGACGATATTTAATAAATGTTGGGATTTTCTCCCCTCCACGACCACATACAGACACGGCTTATAAGTTTATAGGCCTATAGACACTATTCCAGGTATTAATTTAGGTAAAAAATTAATTTGGTTATAAAATCGTTTTATTATAGGAATTCGCGATAAAAACTATAAGTATTAAGTATTTATAAGCCCATTATTATTAATGATTAAGTACCATTTTATATCACTTAGGTATATTATAATTATTTTTAGAATTTGAGCTATAGTAAATAAATAGGTTTACTTTTTGTTTGTTTAAAACAAAACAGTTTTTAAAATAATAATTAAAACTTTATATATGCATACCTATTACGTGTTTAAAACATCTATATTCATTGTATAATTAAATATATAATTATATTTTCAAAATAAATATTAGTTATTTGTCTTTGGACAAATAAATTGTGCGTAGTACGAAAAATGAAGGTTAGGTAAATGAGTAGTACACAATTTAAAAGTATGCTTTAAATAATACTTTGTGTTATTACTTATATACCTATTAGATTTGGCTGATTTGAGACTATATGACGCGTAGTACCTACGAAGATTTGTATATTTTAGGATCTATTGGGCATGGGCTACTTCCCTCTTTGTGTTATTCATATAAAACGAAAAATTGTTAATTGTCAGCAAATTTTCTCATTTTATACGTAATAATACATTGTACCTAGTATATTTTAATAATAAAAATAAATATGAGTGGTTTTCATTCATTAATTTAATAAGTATCTTATAAAAAGTAAGTTATTTATAATTATTATACTTTCTATTTATTGCACTACAAGTTATAACCCTTTTTATCATATTTTGATGTTATAAAATTAATTTATTTAAGCGTTATCAATTTGAATATAGTTCTATCTGATTTTATTTTATATTTTTATTAGATAGTGTAATAATTAAATACTTACGTGGTGTATTGAAGAGGTTTTATTGGTATAACTATTGTCTATTACGATTATACATTTCAAGTACGAGTACCTATCTACATACTTAGCAAATGTGATTATTTTAGTTTAATATATGACGAGAACCAGGTCAGAGATTTTGTAAGAACAATTAAAAGAGTAGTTTATTGACTATGTGATTGTAAAATAAAATAAACGTAACAACTATACATATTAAGTAATTTGAATAAACATATATGGTGGTAGGTAGTGTTTGAATACAACCAATTTAAGATAAAAAAAAAAAACAATTATTAATAAGTAATAATTTATCCGTTCAATTAAATATATATCAATATATCCATCGCTAAATTATTGTATACAGAAATTTATCTGAACAGATAAATTATAACTCATTAATTGTTTTCTATCTTCAATTGATTAAATATTGATTGTTATTAAATAATAAAATTCTCAAATACATTAACCGAACAAGTATAGGGTATTATGTACCACCCGTGAAGTATATAATAGCTAATAATGCTGATTTAATATCCTGTTAAGGGTCGACGGGGGTTACTATCAGTTTACTAATTGAAATGTACACACTAAGATAATTAATATTGAATTTGTGTTTCCTGATCCGACGCTTGCGTCACGTAACAGCTGCGACTATCGTTTATAAAGCCTAGAGGGACCAATAGTCAGATCATTACGACTTGTTGCATCAAATCCAGTACACGGCGCACCGACTTTCGTAGAGACTGCGTGACTACGTGAGTACTAGCATGTACGTTATTGTAAGAAAAACATTGATAGCTAAAATCGAGTTTTAGTTTTAATCTAAATTAGTATCTATTGGTACTCTGTTTGTATCTTAACTTTTCTTAATAAATACCAAAAATAATAAGAGTTTAATCATAAGCATATAAATTATTTGTAAAAATCGTTTTGTTTTGTTATTTATAATTTACTCTATTTTATAGTGTCTATATTATCGTCGATTTTAAAAATAATTTATTTCATTTGTTTTTTTAAATAGAGATAAACCGTGACATTTTTATCATTCTCGTACATAGTTGGGTAATTTAAATATTTTTTATTATATTTTATAATTGTTAGTTTTTATTCTTAATATTATTATTTTTATAAGTTGTAGAGCATTATGTAAATACATTTTTTGCAAATAGCTATATTTTACTGAATTTAATATCTAAATTTTATTCTATGACAAATAAAAAAAAACTTCAGATACATGAAGTCTAAAATTATAACTAAATTTAAAAAAACTTTTACATTTTATCCAACCATTTTACTGGATAGTAAAATAGTTTATAATATTTCCATTCTGTTTTAAATAATCACTATAATGTAATTCTTATTTTTACTGCAATAATTATATATTAATTAAAATTAAATCTTGTGTTTGATTTAAATTATTATTACTACTTTTTAACGTTATACTAGTAGAGTACTATTACCACTTTTTCCAAAAATTAAGATAAATATTAATTTTAATTACCTCCCAAAGATAAATATATTTTACTAACATAATTTAATGATAAAATTATTAGCTATTTCTACATAATAAACATTGGGGATTGTAATTTATGATAAAAATAATATAGGTACATTTTATTTTATTTTAATGTATCTTGTATGATAAATAATTATTGATAAGTGATAACCATAAATATAATATATTTAAAAATATTATAATTAAAAAGTTTTTTTTGAAAGATAGTATTTCGTTGGTTTTAAATACGTATACCTATCAAAATATTTTAAATACGTGAATTTTGTGTGATAAAAAAACATTAATAAATAATGGGAGTTTTTATAAATTGTATGTTTTGATAAAATCACATTTTGGAATCCTCAATGCTATATGTTATAATTATCAGTTTTTTCATACATACTTAAGTCATTAATATAGGTACCTACCTAATTGTAAAAAATATATTTATCATATCACAAAACTTACCTATGCTGTAATACATTTTTTTTCAAACAACTTAATTTTCAATTTTTATTTGTTTAAATATTATAGAAGTATAGCATAAGGCTTAAACAGAAAAAATTAATTTAAATTTATATATTTAGTTAAACATTTAGCCAGATTTTTCTATAACATTAATAATACTTTTTTACAAAATAATCTTTATCATCTTCAATTAATTATTTAATGAGTTATTATAATTTTTAAATTTTAAAATAAAACATTAAAATATGGCATCATATTTTATAATAGTGTTATTTTACTTTTACTCATATACGTATTCTATAATATCTTAAAAAATTACTTATTTATAGTTTTAATTAATATAGGTAGTAGGTACATTATATTAATATTGTTATTTTCTTTATAAATTAAAAGTTATTTTAGTATACCTACTCCTAATATAAACGACATTAAGATAATTTATTGAAGTTCTTAGGGAAATTACAATCTCAATTTTGAATCGTTAAAAAATTATAAATTATAGTGTCCACGTTTCTGACTGGCGGAACGAAAATAGTACACGAAGATTTCTATTTAGGTATGTCTATGCAAATATATATTATTAAACCACCAACTTGCCAACTAAAATTGATAGAGAGGGTATTAGCTATATAGTATAGTTACATTCTCTAAATATCGTCCCTTTGGCCTCTTTGTGTGTAGGATTTTGTTATATAACTTAATTGTTCAAGTTGACAATATTACAGGATTGTTTCCAAAGATGTAAAACAGTATTAACAGAGTTGAATATTTTGTTTCCAATTCGTAATGTATTTAACTATATAAATGTTGATTAGGATTAATTTGGAAAACACATAAATTCATCATCAGTAATTGTTTAATTCCGTTATTATTAAAGCGATTGTGATTTAAATACGTACCGACAATAAGATTCTTATTTCTTACTTCTTAGTTATCTATGTAATGACTAATGATCATTCATAGCTTAAGGTTACCTACTTATAGTTATAATAATTAAATTGTGTGTTCCTTTCTTTTCACATGAATATCTTATGTTTATAACAAATAAAACAATATTAGTCATTTTACACAATTAAAAATAAACAAAGATTACATAGATTTTTTTCCTATAAAGAATTAATGATGTATATTTAATTTGAACTTAAATATTAAAAGATCAATAAGACATTTACTTGAAAAATTATTTGCATAAATTGTCAATTCTTTAAACATTTTTAGTATCAAAAATGATATCAGTTATTTATTTTTATAATTTGAATTGATTTATTTGAGAAGAAATCATTATTAGCAAAAACATTTATCGTTGAAAAACTTTCTTTCATCAGAGTGTACCTAAAACACGCATGCCTCTAAAATACCTAAATTATATACTACCTATAACCTAAAAACTAATTTTAAATTAACTATGTAGACTACAGTTATACTGTGCCATAATCATTCGAACGAACTACAATATAAGCGTGGTTATATACCTACGTATAAATAATATCGCTTATATAAGAATAAGATAATAGTCCTCACGGTGAATGTAATAATACGTATACCTACTTATAAATGGCAAAGGTCTTCTATTAACAGTTAGGTTTTGCAATGTTGTACAAGCTATCAGCACTTGATATTACAGTATAATGTATATCAATATATGAGATCTATAGATTTATATGATGCCATAGTTTTTATTCCAAACCATAATAATTAAGATCACTAAACTCTAAAAACACGTGATAACCAATATAAAAAGGAAAATTAAATATTTATCATATTCTTTCTTATATAAATTTTAATTTATATATAGATTATTAATATCAATTATTATCCATGTAAAATAATTTTAGGTTCAATGTTTTATACAACTTAATTTAATATGTGCGCACTTTACTGTAATAATATTATTCAATATAACTATTATTATATTAAAGTGATATAACTATTATATAGTCTTTAAATATAACTGGATGATCATAAAATAATTTATAAGATATAAACATTTAGAGTCGTATTATAGTGTGTCGATAATTATTTTACGGCGTAGGTACTATATAGGGTAAAAAAATCAAATATTTATTTATGTGTAATATCATTTATACTTACTACAGAGGCTCGATATATAAAAAAATATATAATATATCTATTATCTCTAGTTTCGACTTAAAATACATTTGTTTTAATTAATAACCCACCTATACTATTATATTATTACACTTTAATGTAGATTTTATTACTGTACTGAAAGTATCAACTCTGAACTTATTATAGCTTTTGGTATTGGAGTCTGGACTCTGGAGTAAATTTCATACTATGCATACCTATTATAATAGTGCCTGGTGTTTATTTAATGTCGAGTTTTATTAATCTTTAGAATTAGAATTTTAATATTAGTAGCTTACTGTTCAATATCTAGATATTTGATTCCTTTGGTTTTTAAAATTTGGTTATTAATTTTTAAATAACTGAAAATCTGATAGGTACCAAAATTGAATATCATGGTACTTAACATGAAAATACATATTTAAAACCCAAGTTGTGAGTCTTAAAGTTCATGTTGGTTGTATGTAGTATATACTATAATAGAAAAAAGTTTAGGAATAGAAATGTTTTGCGTTACGCCAAGACACTTTATGATTGTATACCATACCTATATAATATTATAAAATAAAATTATTTTTATTTTACGATTTAAAGTAGTTAATATATTATGCATAATATATAGAATATATATATATATATATATATATATATTTGGGTGTATGCCAAAGTCCTGCTTTTAAAATGACTGCTTACAGTCTTACAACATTAAATTAATTCAACTACCTATATACGAGTTAAATATAATCAAAATTCATAATTACTTCCTGTCCATATCATGGTGCCACGATTTTATCACGTTAATTGCCATATTTCAGATAAAATACATTAATAAATTAATAAGACCACTTTTAATATTATTAATGTTGCACGTGAAATATTATCGTTATAAGTGTTAGGTAGTTACTATGACTATATAACATTACAGTAATCAATTAATTTACAACTGAATGTAATAAGTTGATTGTTGATACTGTTGATAGTATTTTATTTATTTCAATGGTTGTATAGATTAAATTTAACATTTGTAGTAAAATCTCTATAGGTAGTGAATGTTAAATATTTGTACATGGCATACCTATACAGTATACGCTATACATTTTACACATTAAATATGTTATTAACCTTATACATAACCTTTACGAGTTAAATTATTATTTATTTTATTAAGTAGGTTCCTATAATTTATTAATGTAATATTTACATACAACGTTTGATAATAATAAATATTTATCACAAATAAATAGTGTTAAAAAATAAAGTTATAATTTAATATGTAGTTTGTTTTGTGTGTATCTACATTTACTCTTTAAAGTTTATAGTATAGGAAAAAAAATGCTCAAAAGGTATTATATATTTAGAATTCTAGAATCAATTTCAATCTAGTTGGTTCTTTTGATGGGTTAAAAGTAAATGATTTCCAGTAGGTACTTACTTCTAAAATAAACGGAAAAACGATATTTTTGCCATAAAATTAGTGTTTGATAAAATTGAATTTGTTTTTTGTTGTAATTTTTGATAAATAACAACGTAGGGATTTGACATTTTTATTAAATATTTAAGCATCAAACATGTTTTGGCATGATTTAAATTTCAAAATATTTTAAACCTTTTTGTACGATAAGATATTTTAAATTTTTTGTTGATATGTATGATATAAATTTTGTTTGTGAATAACAGAACTTGAAATTATAACAAAATTATACATTGGGAGTCATTGATATTTTTAAAATATTCAGATTAATATCCTTAAAATAAGTTTAACCTACCGTATTACTAATGAAAAATAAAATATCAATTTCAATTTAAATATATAATAAAAATTTTTTATAAAAATAGGTTGAGTCTCCGCTTAGTTTTATTTTTAATCGTGTATAGGTACAAAATGATTTAGCATTAAATTAGCACATTCATAACATACAGTCTTAATTAGTGTCTTGCAAAGAACATCTAACATCAATACTTATTAAACAGGAGAGCGACTTCCCAATTTTTTTTTACATTGTATTGTAATTAATTGCACACGTTTTAAATGTATTATTGTTATGAATTTTTAAAAAATATGAAAAAAAACATGTATTTATGTACTCACAATAACAAAATTGAGTTATTATTTTTTAGTCTAATTTCATTAAACATAAAATATTATCTGATGCGATAATTTTTAGCAAATATTTAATCAACTATATCTACCAAGAAATAGACATATCATACACCACTCAGAATCATTTTTAATTGTGTACACTATGATTTATCATTGAGTTCAAATTTAGCACATTCATTAAAGAGTCGTAATCAGTGTCCTGTACATTGATACTATATAATATGTAATATATGATAGCGGTTTTCTCTATTTTTATGTTCATAGTATTGTATTAAAATTATACACCTTTTAAATGTATTATTACTATATATAATATATTATATTTTTTTTACAAATATGAACAATATAATGTACTTACAATAATAAAATTGTGTTAATATTATTTAGTCCAATTTCATTAAACATGAAATATTATCTGATGCGATAATTTTTAGCAAACTTCAAATATTTAATCAACTATATCTACTAAAAAATACACATATCATATATATGTACCTATGTATTGTAAATAATGCCCATTCAGTGATAACTATTTTTATTATGTTTATATTAGTATTATTTGTATAATTTTTAACATTACATCATATTATGTTATAATTTATGATAGTATAGTCACTAAACACATAATAATAATTTGTGATAAAAGGTAAGTACATACTTCTATATAAAATAGTCATTACTATTTAATATTTATGTACTTAGATAAGACTGAGGTCTAGTTGTTTGTGAGTATAGAAATTAAATTAAGTAGAAAATTTAATACAAGGTTCCTCATAAGTTTTTCTCATCACAATTTTAAAAAAGTCAACTATAAAATATAGTGACAACAATTTCTTTAAGCGTTTTAATAACATTTTTCAGAAAATTAGACTATAAATCGTGAAAATATGCAATTAATGTATTACTTAAAAATTAATACATTTTTTAATTTAAACACAACTTAAAAAGTCAATACAAAAGTCCTTATAAGTTTTTTTTTACAGAAATTTAAATAATAACTAGTGAAAGCTATACAGTATACATACATTTTTTATGAATGAAGTTCAAATGATGACTATATTCAATATACGATAAAATAAAACAACGATTTCTCATTACGAGTTTTCTTGACACATTGTATTTTTACTTAAATTATAATTTTTTTAATAATTAGAATGATTTTAACAAGCAAGTTTTTAAAATTGTCTAATATTATTAGTTCTTTTTCTTTAAAATGTATAGAACATATTTTTGTCTATAACATTTAATATTGATAATTATGTATTATGTTTAATAAAAATAATATAAAATATTCAATAGGATTCCTTAAAAACCAAACTTGAATTAAAGTATAAGATTTTTAATTTAGATAGTCAAGGATTGTATATTTAATATAAGATTCCTCATAACTTCATAAGTTTTTTTTTACAAAAATCTAAAAATTTTAAAAATATATAATTATTAATTATAATTTTTTTAAATACATTTTGAAGAAATTGGATAATATTAGTTGAAAAACAATTTGTTTAGTTATTTTAACATATTTTAAATATCATAAAAAAGTATTATTCATAGGGACTTGAAACAGTTGAAACTAATAGACTGGTTAAATGTTGATATTGTGTATGATTTTTTTATTTATAATAATATCGTTTATAATTTATATTTTTCAAACAATTTTATTTTGGAAATTAATTAAATAATCCCTTTCTCATAATCTAATGGAAGTCTAAATTAAATTTTACGTCAAAATATTGATACTGTTATAACTAATTAGTATTTATTGTTATGAAGCGTACCTATTTTATGTCAATATACTAATATACTATATTAAGTAAATCAAGTCAAATCAAATATTGTTTTTTTTTTTCATTTCGATAAACGTATACTAAAATTTTAATTTATCTAAATTGGATTTAAGAAACTTGACCTTTGTTATAAATAAAAATTTCATCTATAGTTGCATTGGCTGATGCAATATTTCAGAATTCTTAGATAATATTCAGAGTATATAAAGCATGACTGGACGCCGCACTATTCATTCCTTTCTAAGACACCATACTAAATATACACATAACGATTTCTGCTTAACCAGCACAATCCAAATTCTTGAAACATGACGTCTTCAACTACATCGCATATCCAATTCTCAAAACCATCCCATTACAAAGAATCCAAATCAAGGATCTATTCTTTTGTCCTTTTAATAACTTAAAAAATTAACTTTTTTAATTTAGTAATTTCATTAGTGTTCAATTGTTTTTAAAATCATTTTAATAGTTATAAATTGTAATAATTTTGTTTTACATTTCAATATTAAATTATAACTTACAGTTAATTTCAAAAATACACAAACAGACGCCAATATGGGATATTCAGCATTACTACTAGGATTTTCCTGGTTAGTTATAATCAACAGTTTTGGATTCGCTGCGGTCTTACCGATGAACCACATTATAGAGGTAAATAATTTATTAATATAGTTTATTAAAAATACATACTCGTATAAATTGTACAATATAAATATATAGTAATAGTATTATATATATTCGCATACACATGTTGTCATGTATATAGTAAGATCATTGTTATTTAAAAACGACTATGAATCATAAATCATAATCATTATTAGTCAAAATGATACACATTTAACTACGTGCCTATTTTTTTAACAAACAGATATTTATGTTTTATGTACCTACCTAAGATTACTCTGAAGTGGTGTTAATATATTATATATTTTTAAATAATTTCTCCGTGTTTATATTTATATTAATGTGTAAGTAGTCTTATTAAAGAGACGTATTCAATTAGTTCATTGATAAATTTAACAATGTATTTGTATGCCAATTAGGAAAACCTATTCAATAACCCACCTGAGTGATAAGCTAATACAACAATTTCTTTTTATTTGAAAATATAATACGTTCGATTTTCTTTTACGATTTTTATAGTAAGAGTTTAAATTAAATATTCAATTATTTTACCCATATAAAAGTTATAGTATAATATATGGCAGTACTATTTTCAATTTGGTATATTACACTATTACAGCTTAAAACTAATGTTTGAACCGATGTTTTTAAATGTTTAAATTTTAAATGCATAACAACACATTAAATTGTCTATGCTCACTGCTCAGTTAAGAGTTGTTAGTTATAGCATTACTCACGTTACCTATGAATGTATTTTTTCATTAAATTTTTTTTCTCTTTAATGTTTTTACTTTACCTTTGTTTAATGTATAGAATAAATAATATTTAATATGAATTCAGAATTACTTTATATATAATATATTATAATATAATTATCTGGAATAATATTATTTGGTTGATACAAAATATTGTTAAATAGGTTCATAAAATAAAGTTTCAGTAATAAATAATAATTAGTTTTTAGCTTTTGATTGTCTGAATCATTTATAAATAGTTCAAATTTAAACAGAATGTAGTATGTTCTATAAATATATAACGTTGCCTATATGTTTATTAATAAGCCTTTTCTTGTTCTATAAAGAAATACGCAATAGATCTTGATGGGAAAAAAAATAAAATATAATAAATCAAAACTTTTTTTACTGTATAATTATAATAATATTAATCATTATTATTTATTATTATTTATTAATCACATCATTAATTGGAATAAATTGAACCATAAATTATTAGATTTTTATTTTTTTTTTTTTTTATTAAGCCATACCAAATATAATATTAATAAAATTAATTATTTGAAATTTTGTTTTTCTAGAATTCTATTGCTGATGATTCAACATTCAGGGGTTAGTTGATATATTTTAATATTTTTATTTTAACGCCATTTTGAATATTAAATAATAGAATGATTTTTATTTTATATTTAATAATATTATTTGCTTAATTAACAGGAAATGAAAAAAACACAGCAAAATATGAACTTAAAGATTGGGTGATGGTTAAAGCAACTCCTTCAGAACCTATTCGAGTTCCTCCTGGTGGTAGGGTTGAACTCGAATGTACGGTGTTCGGTAGTCCTGTACCCCAAGCACAATGGAATCGTGGAATACAACTCAATCAGGTAAATTGAAAGTTCGAAATATATTTATTTTCTAAGAGTATTTATGTGTTATAGATACTCATCAAATAATTATTTATTAAACGTTACTATAATTATCTTTGTGTTTATTACCTATTTTTATAGATTACATTAGGTCCAAACGAATTCGAAGATTCCGGAGATTTTCAAAGTGTTGGTAAAGTGACAGTAAGGCATGTAATTGACTGTGTTCAACCACATCACCAAGGTGTTTATACATGCAGTGGTCAAGCACGAGAACAAACGATGGCCAGTGATCCAGTAGCAATTTCGGTTGAAGGTATAAATTATATTATTTTATATTATACCTAAAAATAAATAAAACAAAATAAGATCATGTTTAATTATATTTTCAATCCGATTATAAGACTTGTTCTATTTTCTACATTTATATCTATTTAAAAATTAAAAATAGCATTTAAATATTTATTTAAAACAATTAGACTGTATTTAATCTAATTAGATACTTTACCTTTGTTCAATGACTGAATTCGCCAGTTGTTTACTCAAATATATAGTTGTTGTAAGTAAATAAGTAATTATCTATTGTTTTATTCAGGTCGTCCAGTTCAGTGTTCCAGTGGTAAAACTAGAATAGTAAAGTGGAGTCCAATCATTACACAGATGATAGGCTCAACTGTAGTAATACCTTGCGTTGTAGCAGATAGTGCACCGTACAGACAATATTGGAAAGATAACTTTGGTAACATAATAGATACTGACATCGATTCAAGACGCAAAGTAAATAATTCCCATAAATTGTTTTTTAGCACATTAGACTAATTAAGTACTGTTGTATTTATTTTACAGTTGGGTCCTGAAGGAGAGCTAATTTTGAACAATTTAAGCTGGTCAGATATGGGGGAATATACTTGCGTTGCGGAAAATTCTATAAGCCGAGATAACACATCTACGTTCCTGTATCCAATGCTACCAAATGTTTAGAATATTTACACGTAGATATAAACCATAGGAAATGATCTATAATCTCTAAACAAAATTTGCTCTTAATGTTCAAATACTATAGTATTGTAATCTGAAATGATTTATTCAATTATATAACATATAAAATAGGCGCTTGTTATAGGAACGTTAATAGCTAGCCAATAGTAAAATGGCGTTAACTTACATCGATTAGTCGAACAGTACTGCTTTAATAGCCGAATGCTTATACTATGTATCGTAAACCATTGAGTATTTATTGTTTATTTTGTTATTTTTAAGTATATTGCTTGTCCCTGCTATGAGTCTCGTATTGTTTTATGGTTTGTGCAATAAATTTAGAGTGAGTGTTAAAAACTCAAACTTAAGTATTTTATTATTGTTTTTTTATTTATTTATTTATTTATTTATTATTATTTATCTATGAGTATGAATACATTATATATTTGTATTTAAGTTCAATAATAAAGCTCGAAAATATTAATATAAAATTGTTTTCTGATTTTCTCAAACGGATAATCTATACGTATAGCCAACAATCAACATATATGTTATATAGTATACTGAAAAACCGTATATTAAATTTGTTTATTCTCTATATGACTATATCAAAAGATATATTATATATATATATATATATATGTATGAATAAATATTATAAGACAAATAACTAAAGAATGATGATTTATTGGTTAAACCTATGTAGTTTAATATACAGAAAAACACTAAGCTGTACAGTATAATTACCAACTGAGTCAAGGGGATCTCGCAGGTGAAAAATAGGTCATTGTATTACTGTAACAAATTCTTTAAATTTTAATTCAATATGATAATTTGTATATAATATGCAACAAAGAGCATATAAGAACTAAGATATTCTATTTTTTTTAGTAATCTTGATTACTAAACAATTATATAAAAATAATATTAATATTTAAATATTAATAAATTTTAATATTTTTGGTCTGAAGACTCATTTTCCGACAAAAAAATATCTAATCATCAACTTTGAAAATAAATACAACTATTTGTTAAAATAATTGTTTAGTAATAAGTTACCATCCAATTACCAAAAAGTTAGATTTTCTGTTGCTCAGAATTCAGAATCGTTTTACATTGTAGGTAAACAATAAAACAACAATTTACTTATGAATTCCTACTAAATTATGAGACACTGAGACATATATATTCAAAACTCATACTGTGTATAGACATACAGCATGAGAAGCAACCTACTTGACGCTTTTTTTTGTAATTTCTGATTATTTTGAAAAGTACTGGGAAATTTTTACTTTTAATCAAAGTACAATATAAATCCAATTTGCTACAAGAAACCACCCATTAAGTAGAAAAATTGAAGCTTTTTTTCTTCTATTAAAGTGTTTACAAAACACACATTATTCACTCCACTTAGAATCTAATTAAAATTTCTATTTGTTAATAATTGCACAGTGAAATATTTATAAGTTAAAATTAAAATACAGTCCAATAGTTAAACAAAAAAATTAAATGAATATCAAACACGTCGCTATTAATTATATATATTTTTGATTTAATGATAATTTTGTAAAGCTCTTTTTTATGAATAGGTAGTTCAATAATCATAAACCATTATTAATAAACCCATATAACCAAAAATTGTATATAAATTTCACAAGATATTATAAAAATTATAATATATTATATGAAAAGCAACATATTGAAATTAAAAAACAACTTCAAACGTTAAAAACTTCTTTATAGGTAATACAGTAGAGTCTCGGTAACTCGAACCTTGCAGATAACTCGAAATTTTCGATATCTCGAATAAATGAAATTCCCCTTCAAACAACAATAACACTTAATGTTAAAATAATTTTGTTAACTCGAATATTTATTAATCAAGATTAATTAATTATCTCGAATTTTCTTATCCAAATGTATAACTAAATACATTATATGTAGTACTGTATGAATAATACGATAATATAAAGATAAAGGAGATGAAGAAGAAGTCGAAGACCCACGAATAGAACCCTGTACCATCACAAGTAAAAAAATAGACACTTGCTTTAGAAAAATTACGTAAATATATTTAAACCAATGAAGGTATGGAAGATTTATTTAAACAACTCGATTATTTAGAAAATAGAACAGAGAACAATTTTTTAAATAAAAATAAATAATAACCATTGGATAACCAATTTTTTAAAAATAATATGTAGGTATGTATATTATTTATTTCTTTAATGTAAACTACTAAGTTAATTTAAACTTTTTTTTTAAAATACATTTTTTTTGAAAACTCGAAACTTTTAGTAAGTCGCATTTTTTTCCCCGTGAACTTCAAGTTACCGAGAGTACACTGTATTAAATAATTATAGTCGAGCTAATCTCAAAATAATTACGATTTTTTATTGATTTCAAATTTATAAATTATAATAACTGGAGTTCTGGAGCTATTATTTAGGTACCTCATCAGTCATCGTTAACATTGGTCGAGTGGAAAACTTGAAAATTATATTCACGCGGCGTTATAGTTAGGCTATTTCACTACACCACTGTTTTTAGTTTATATTTTTCCATTATACCTATCACAGGTAAATATTAAATACATCAAAGTCATACTAATTACGATGTAAAAGTAAGTATTAGTAAAGTAAAATAAATTAGTATATGTGAAAACAACAACTGAAAATAGTTTTAGATAAATCAGAATGAAATAAAATAATAATTTAATTAAAAACGCAAACATAAATTATTATGACCTAATTAAAGAAGCTAAGTAATAATTATAGCTTTAGATTTAGCCCCTAATACAGCATTTTATCTAAAATTGTTTGTATAATTATTGTTTACAAGATTATAAGCCTATATAAGTAATAACGTTAAGTCTCTTTTGGCCACTCTTCTAGTCTTCTACTCATGGACGTCCCCAGACATTTTTCTAGGGGGGGAGGGGAGGGCAAAATTTTTTTTTTATCTGAATACATAGGTAGACCTATTTTTAGAAGCTTATTTCTCATTGGGAATTTTACCAATTTCTGTGGAAAAAACATTATTCCAATTTCCAGGGGGGAAAGTGCATCGTCTTGCCCCCACCCTAGGGGACGCCCATGTAGTTCTGCTAGTTTTTCTCTAGTTGTATACATCTATAATTGCTATAACATAGTGATTTTATTTAGATTTAGACTGAACAACAATTAAATCCACATAACCAATAACACTTCTGAATAGTACGTATTGTTGTCCACATAAAGTTACGGAGTTACAAGCAATGATGTTCTATGTCTCTAACTATATATAAAAAAAACTATTGATTTAATTCGATAAATATTTACTAATCTAAGTAATTTTTTTTCGATATTATTAAAACTGTTCGAATACTGATTTGCAATTATTTTTGTTACACATTTAACGAGTTATTAAATGATGATAATTAGCGATTATGCCGATTATGGGAAACGATTAAATCTCCATCTAAAATAAAAATTAATTAATCTTAATAGCATTTAAACTCGTTTACACTAAATGATGTCATGATGATATACTAACATCACAAAACGAGAGCAATATTTCGTTAGATTGCTTTATAGGTTTTAACTACGATGATATAATAAATATGTTTTACTGGCAATTATAACGCGTTTTTCTTGAAAACTCTAGATTTTTAAATACTTGAATGCGTTAAGTATACGCATTCCATAGTATGACCAATTTTAGTAATATTTATTTCTCGACTTCTTTTTATTTGTATTTCTTACCATTTTCATGTTTCAGACCCCCGATTACTATATTTCGAAAGCTGTTCACTACCTGCTACTGAAAACTTTTACGTTCGGTAGTCATCAGATATGTTCAAAGACTCAAGGTGTAAGGTAAGTCGTAGATACTTGAAAATTTTACCAGTTATTTAGATTGGCATTTTATTTATATGATTTAATTTTCAAAATATTTTGACTTTTTTAAGCTATTTATAGACAACTAAAATTTTCAATTTTTCTGAAAAAATTTTTTTGAAGTGTCGATAAAAATTTTTTGCCCCAATAAAAATACTTGAAAATTTAATACCAAATTCCTCATAAGTTATTCTTATAGTGATTAAAAAATTATAAGAATACATAGGCACAATTTTTTTAATTATTAGCATTTGAGTTCAAATATTGACAAAAATTCGTCAAAACCATGAATATTTCAAATTATTTTGTAGGTGTAATTCATAAAAAATTGTGTATATAAGTAGCTAAGAGTTGAAAATTCAATACGAGATTTTCCATAAGTTCAGCTTATAATAATTATAAAAGAACTAAACATAAACCACCTTTTTTACCAACCATTCGAAATGATGTATTAGGCTGATAAATCATCTTCGTTCAGAATCATTTTTCGTATATAATTATACCTATCATTATGGATTCAGATTTAATAACACTCCTTTAATATATAATATGATCCATACGGCACCCAATGTACAGCAAAGCGGTACTCACTTACTCGCTTTTTTATATTTTAAATTGGCTACGCAGATAAATAAGGTATACAACTTATCAACTCTAGCCCAGTAGATAAAAATTGTTATAACTCTTAATAATTTACATTTATAATATTTAAACTATACAGCAGTATCCTTCAAATTAACAAATACAGTAATATACTATGTAAGAATGTAAACCAAGTATCATTATGATACTTAGTAGTAAATTAATAACTATAATAAGTACTAAGTACAATACGTTCAATAATAATGAATAAATTTCTACAATATAATAGGTATAATAGGTACTTTTTTTTATTTCTTTGAATAATTGATTTCATAAGTATTATGCTCCAGTGTATTATTGCATATCATAGTTGGTTAATAGGTATAGTCGAACCACAACGGAAATGTGTTTGAAAATTAAAACCTAAATACAAAAATATACTGATTCAATATTGATATTGAAATAAATATCGATACTTTAGTTTTATTATTGATTGGTTAAAGATGTTTCACATTCACAATAAATAATAAACGCAAATTATGCACTCCATGGCAAGACTTATGCATGTATCATAGAATCCCAGATGCATAACCATTTTTAAGCTAATTATAATTTTAAATAGCATTTTTTTTTTTTTTAATATGAATGTCATAAAGGTAATAAAAAATACTAAGTACTTATATACAAGGTTGAAGGTATATATTGTTAATTATACTACCTATTTAGTAATATGATAGCTAGGTCGAATTAATTGTTGTAGAAAATATTATATACTTATATTTTATTTATTATAATTATAATTGTATATTATATATTATATTTAAATTATATATTAAATTATTGTAGAAATCTTTGAGTCAATACCGACTTACCGTTATAGCAGTGTAATTCGGATCGCAGCATAAATAGGGTGTTGGCTTAACAAGTGCTTAAAATTTATATGAACACATTAAGAATGCCATTGTGTGTAGAGATATGACAATATATTATGTGAGTCTTAAGAAAAATATTTTTAAATTATTCATATATCAAAGTCCGATACTCTAATCCAAAATCTCTAAAGAACAAAACACTAATTTACAAACAAATATTTCATCCCGTATAATGACGTAAGGCTCCAACTCTGGTCTCTGGAGAACCTTAAGAAATTCAAGCCTGAGTAAATTTCAAGAATTTCTATCAATAACTCTTCGTGTCATCTCTAATTTTCACTGGTAGTTGGTACGTTAGAAATCGTATTCTACAGTCTACATAATGACTTAAACATACTAACTACATCTACACCTGATTCCTATCGCTATAATAAATTTCATAAAAACTCAAATACATTAACCACGCAAGCCCCCTCGGCCCTCATATCCAAACTCATCTCTCGTACATTTTAGGTATATGACAATCCTTTCCATCGTCTTAATCGTAAATGGCCACGTGATCTATTAAATAATCAATAACAACTTATCAACTCCCCATAAGTTCATACATTTTTTACCAAGCACCCTCGATGTAATAAATCGAAGCATTTTTTCTACTAAAAACTATAAAAAACATTATGAATTAGCTGTACTGCTCAGCAATTTATAATAGCTTTAAATCCAAATCCAATTTAATTTAATTTTTCAATAGCCATCAGGTACCGGAAATTTTATATATTTTTTAAGAATTATGACTAAATCATAATATTGCTATACTTGAAAAAATACTGCCATTGAGTATTGACCCAAGAAGTCACATTTTCACACATGTAACTTGTTAAACTCTTGATTTTGAACTACCTATTACGTCAACACTTATATATTTATCGGTATCAATAATTAATAAACTCAAATTTATTCGTTGATAATTATTATAATCTTGTTTCTGTGTAATCGGAAAATGTTAAAACTAGATTTACTGAATCGTTTTTTATTTAGGTAACTTTTTAGTTGTATAGATTATAGTCAGATCGTTTACTTTTGAAAGGAGACAAATTCATATAATCATATGAAAAAAAGGTAAGTACATAGGTAATTAATTGTATTCGTAAATAGAAATTCAAAAATGTATCTCTTATAGGTATAGTCTCTTACCTAACTATAATTATTTACGAAATAGAATGAAAAACCGCTAGAACAATTTTCTTTTATTTGTAGAAAGTTTTAGTTTTCGGTCTAAATAGTTACCTATTTAATAACTCTACTATCTATCTAAGTCCATCATCTTTCATAAATAATCGATTTAACCAGGGCCGGATTTAGAACAAGTGCCGCCCAAAGCCCTTTGAAATATGCCGCCCCTATCCCAAGAAAAAAAAATTGTAATTATTTCTAATAAATCCATTTCATTTTAATGAAATTAGGTCAATAGTCATTAATCATTATAAACAAAACAAATAATAATTATAAAT
>VUJU01001790.1:37267-48698 GCA_009835225.1 Aphis craccivora
ATAATTTTACCGAGGCCCATTATTCAATATTTACCGGCCGCGGTAGCCTCAAAGAAAGTCCAGGGGCAGCATTTGCTGCCTCTGCTGCCCCCGTGCGCACGCCTATGGGTATGAATTATTTTCAATAAAACTATGCATTGCCTGTTAAAATGTTATGAATACCTAATGAACCTGAATTGTTCATCATGGCTAGTTAGGTTAGGTTAGTAAGGTTTAATTTACTAATAGTCACCTATCTAAAAAAACATTCTAATTTATATTTTATTTTAACATAATATGTTAAATATTTATAGGTACCCTCCATTAACAGCCAATATACTTAGATTATCGAATTAATTATAGAATAAAGATTAAAGGATGTTTTCTATCGGACATAATTGTTCAAATTGTTTTTTTTCTATGAGAGCATCGATGAGACTACCTATTGATTATAAAATAAACCAAAATTATAATCCACATTTAATAAAATCGTTTAATATACGATAATTGGTAGGGATAACAGACAAAAGTACATACTCGATAATAGAACGTATAAGTGAAGTATAAAGTGTATTTATAGCATTAATATCAGTAAAATTGTATAAATATTAAATATTACGTGTTAAAAATTAAAATGCTTTTAAAGAATTATTATAAACATAATTAACGCGCTCAGAGAATAATAAAGAAGAAAATATTATACTTAAGTCATTAATTGTTTTAAAATTAACAGATGAGCGTGGGATAAAATTAATGTTACAATAAAAATCAATAATTGAACGGTAGGTATCCATCAAATGAGATTGATTTACATTTACAAGGATACATTGTTACATTTAAAATAAAATGAATTTATTTAAAAAAAAAAATAACTTGAATAATTATTACTTTTTAAAATTAAATAAATTAAAAGATAATTAATAAACAGTTGAGATAAAACTAATAATACAAAAAAAATAATCAAATTCCAAATTTCCGGTAGCACACAGGATAATATAGTACATAGGTACACTAACCACTGAACTAAATTTAATAAAACAAATTTTTTTATTTAATTCAGTGGCTGTAATGTTGAATACGTTTCGTAGTTTCCTTGCTACTTCACACCGCATATGTATCAACAGCCAACACTGGTTCGAAACAGTCGCCACCGTCACTCGCCAATTGGCGGGCTCTTCATTAAAGGTGATAGTAATATTAATTTAAATGACCATATATAGTTATGTTTATTATAACATTGAACAGTTCAATTTATAAGAAAAACATAAGTTTTATTTAACTTGTATTGTACTTATTTAGTTTCTAAAAATAATAGTAAAAATACTATACTCGAATTATAATTTTAGAATCTGCTTAGTATTCGTATATAGTTAACAAACTAAAACAGTCGAGTTAATTAATATGAAAATTATAATATTTTTAATGTGGAGCGGAGAAATGTAAGTTTTTAAATCACGAAAAATATATTAAATTTAATACAATATGGAAGAAATTAAAATCGTATTTATCGTATACGTATATTACATGTCATAAAGTTAAAAATTAAAAATTAAAAAAAAATAACTTTATTTGTAAGTAATATATGACCAAACACCAAAAGAAAAAGTTTCTAAAAATATGTCATTATGTATCATTTAAAAAACAGCATTTAACAGTGTACTTTCGGTTATCCGCGGAATAGAATTCCGCAAAATTAAAATTCAAACGAAAATGTTATAATTATATATATTATGTATTATTAAAAAAATTGAATCATGTAACTTTAAATATTATTTAAGGAAAATTAAATTAGAGCATATTTAATTTTTATTTAAACATTCAAATAATATTATGGAAATATTTTAATTTTTATAACTATTTTATAATTTGTGTATACATATAATTAGGTTTTGTAGATTATTTCGCTAAAGACCACGGATAATCAGTACACTGCATTCTGTTAATATAGTAATAAATTGTTTTATAATTATTAGTCATTTAAACGTTTTAATTTAATTTTTTCATTGATTTTCTAGTTCTTGTTCGAATAGTTACAGGATAACCATTAGCACTTCTCAATAACAAGTCTAATTTTAATTTTATGTCGTCAAATGTATAATCCGTATGCACACTGAAGTTTCGCAAAAATGTAGATACTAGAACTTTCATCGACAGCATAGCATATTTAGATCCTATAGATAAATATACTATATAAATAAATAAAATACGTTCAATGAACAGGGATCAAAATATATTCTTAGATGTTTTCTAATGATTTCTTACCTATACAACCTCTTGGACCACCGCTAAAACCTAAAAAACTATACTTATGTCGTTTTGCAATATTTTCAGGAGCAAAATTTTCCGGATCAAAACTATTAGGATTTGGATACGAAAGCGAATCACGATGAGTTGCTAATGGGCATATATAACATGTAGATCCTTTTGGCAGAACAATATTATCTGAAACTAAAAAATATAATATTTTTTACTTAATTAGTGACTAGTGTACTGTATTTTGGAGTAGGTATATATGAAGGTACCTAGTAGAATGTTTTAGAAGAACTTATATTAAAAAATTTAGTGTGAACAATTTGATTATGTTAAAACAACTATTTTGAAATTTTGATTTTTGAGTATAAATCAACTTGCACACATATATTTTTTGGCATTGACAACATTTGTAATTAATTTAAATTAATTTAAAATTATCTTATACATAAAAATGTCAACTTAATAATACAATATACTAATAATAATTTACACAAAACATACCTACATGTGAATACATGATCTAGATTTATTTTAAAATTTTGGTTTTTAGATATTAACTCACAAATTTTAACATCGTCTTGAAGTTCTCTAAGTAATACGGGTAATACTGGAAATAATCGAAGTGTTTCCATTAACACTTGATCCAAATATACAAGTTTATATGAGTCTACAATAGTAATTGTTTGGTCTCCATCTCCTAGTACGTCACAAATTTCATCATAAACTTTATCCTAAAATTTAAACAATGTAAATCAAAAATTATCACATACCTATGTTAGTTTTTTTTTAATGCAATAAACTTTCTATTAGAAAACGTTCATAGTGTTTGTTGAAGAAAACATTAATGACACGTTTTATATATATTTCCCAGCAATATTATAAAATATAATATAATTTATTATTAAAAAAGAAGATGATTTTTATGTAAAAACTAATTTCAAGATTGGATATATTCATTAAATATTCTTTTTAAGCATTTAATAATTATGTAATAAATAAAAATGATAAAAAATGTCGGTTTTTATGTAGTTATGTCTGTGCTATTTATATAAGTATATTAATCGTGGAAATTTAAATATTTTCGTTTATACCTATTAAAAAATAATCTATATAATAATACCTAACATAGGCAATTAATTATTATTTGCAAATTTCCAATACATAGTAAAAAGTTTTCGAAATATTTTGTTTAACTTTAAGCTTTTTACTGTTTATACCGTACAACGCCTGACGTATAGTAGGTATTAATAATAAAATGAGTTATTATAATTATAGCAGTAGATACAATATGTAATAAAATAATAAAAATACTAATTAAACTAATAATAATATATACATATAGATAAACTGTAAAGGCTGACCCTGATAGACCTTCACCACTCAAAATTGTTTTCAGTTTACAATGGTTTATCATTAAATTCAAATTGCACACATCAATTACCATGACGTATCCTTGACACCCATGTATGTATATACAATAAAACGGTTACGTACTTTCCAACTTTTTTTTAAAGATCAACTTTATTAAATCAATTTGTTTGATAACTTAGTAAAGATAATCACTTACTTGAATATCCGGGTAAATGGCTAGTAGTAAAAGACAAAAACAAAGTGTTATGGCACTGGTTTCACTTCCCTATAATTCAACGTGTAAGTATTTTATGAGTATTTGCTTATTTTATATACAAGCATTTGTGCTTACTTACACCTATCATCATGGTTACAACCTCATCTCGAAAATCATCGTCAGAGAAATTAGCACCAGCTTCGTTCAATTCAAATAATGTATCCAAAAATACTTTTGAATGTTTTTCTAAATAATACAAAAACAACAAAAATTTTTTAATTACGTTTATTTATATTTATTTACAATTCTTAATGACTCACTTTCTTTGTTAGTATCGTCTATGATGACACTTGATTCATTTTTTATTTTTTTCTGTTCAAATGCTTCTTTTTTTTTCTGGATCATCTAACATTTTAAAATACTATTATACCTATTTTGCTTTACATTATTAATTCTTTAAATTTCAGTTTAAAACGTACTTTCAACGGTAATTTGTGTAGGTTATTAAATACATTAGAATCCCCTTTTAGTTTTAGATATAGTGAAAACATAACATTTGGATATATCCACGGTTTTACTACCCTTAAAGAATCCAATTCTGATGCTCTAAACATGAAAAACATATGAATAAATTTTAATTTAGATGTAGGTACATATAAGAATTTTTCTTAGGTTTTTTTACCTTATCATTGCTTTCTCGAATTCAGAACCACATTGTGATTGATTGTCAAGATTGTAACCCATCGCATTTTCTAAAATACAGATAATTATTAAACAATGCTTTCAAATATTTGATTTATTTTACTTACGACAAATTAAACTAAGAGTAGTAGGTGCAATGTAGTCCCATAAGTCAAATGATTGGGTTTTATTCAACTCGCTTTTTAAATTTTTTATAAGAATTTTATTTTTTTCGTTAAATACAGGAAAAAATTCACTTAGAAGGCTGGAATTAAACGAAGGTGTAATAAGACGACGATGTTTACGCCATTTATCAACTGTAATTATTATTAAACATTAAACAACATATATTATTCATTAATTTAATCAAAAAGATACAATAATAATTTGTATTCTAGGTGATTTAAGTTCTTCTAGATCTGTACCATTTCTTTTTTTTTTTAATTTTTACTAAAATACTTTAGTTACATACTTTATTCAAAAATAATTTTTTACACATGCAAATTTTCAAAGTTTTAATGACGTACAAACCTGGAGCAGTTAATAATCCTTCACCAAAAATATTTTTGATAAATTTGTAAAATCGATCTTTCTGTAAAGCTTTTGAACTATTTAACACAATCTGAAATAAATTTGGTATTTGGTTCAACATCATTAAATAAATTGTAGGTGTACAAATAGTTATACATTTTTATTATTATCAACAATTTTTTATCGAACTATTTATAACTTTTAATAATTAGAAAATTAATCACAGAATAGAATAATTAATTAGAATTAATTAAGAAGTTAGATACATAATTTGAGTAATTTTTATATAATTATATTATATATTTAATATATAGTACATTAGTATATTAGCTAAGCCCCCCAAGCCCCCCGTTAACTACGCCTATGGCAAGTAACTAGTAAGTATGTAGTATTGTAGTGAAATATCACAAATTAAAAATGCACATATCTTACTTGAAAATTATACTATAGAATAGATCCCAACGCTTAAGCACAGATAATGTTATTATCTAAAAATTATACAATTGGTCAATTCGCTCTAATATCAAAATTAACAGCACACTATTGAAACTAGTGACTGACATTTTACCATGTCGGGCGTGTGTAAGACGGAGACAACATGCATGGGTATATCACATAGGATAAAATGCACTTTCGTTCAATAGATTACCAATAATAATATAATTATTGGGAATATAATTACAGTGATATTTTATTACTTTTATCACTAAGTACCTAATGCATAAGGTGACTAAATTTATTATTACAATTTACAATTACCTTTCTTACCCAAAAAGCCGAAAATGTTAATAATATGAAAATATATAAGTTTCCTTTTTTTTTTTATACATTTACTGTTTTCAAAAAATATAAATTTATTTATATTGTAATAAAAAATAATTACTTGTACATCTTCTGGCTTAACAATAACTATCCCTAAATATGGACCCAACCAAATTTTAAAAGGTCCTGGACTATAATCCTTGATTATTTTAAGTATACTATCCATGAGCTCTAAAAATAATAGTTAAATATAAAATAATATATTCATCATATTACGTTTAAATGTCTTATTTCCCTCACCTTGTGGTGTTCCAATAAACTGGAGTGCTGAGCCAATAATTGGATATGCTGGTGGTCCTTTCAATCTTGCTGCTAATTTATCAAAATGTCTGCGATTCCATTTATAGCGACACCACAAAATAAAAAAACTTAATATGATTGGATAAGCAATTACCTCAGGCATTGTCAATCGAAATCCATTCACTGATTGCATTATTGCTTCCATTCTTAAAATTATTATTTATTACTTATTACAAATAGAGATAAATAAAGAAAATATTAATAAATCTCTCCATCGATATATAATTAATATTGATTACCAAATTATTTATAGTATACTAATACTAACCTAACTATAGAAGGACATAGTATTATACAAATTTACGATATTACCTTATAATTCATTTTAAGGATTAAAATATTACATACACTATAAAGTGTAGAAACTAGAGTTATAGCCTTATAAGCCTTATAGAGGTTATAGATTTATTTATTTATTTGAAGAAATATTATAGTTTTTTTTTAGTATTTACTTCGTTAACTTTAAAGTATATGCTATACATACGATGTTCAAAATAATATTAAAGTAATATATAGTAATCTGCAGTATTTAATACATGCACCTATATCTAGTTTAGGTAGTTTAAAATATACCAAAAAAAAAAAACGATACCACAAAAATATATTATTCTATAATATTTCAATTTAATGTACATAGTATACAATATACATCAATGAAGTGTACTCGTATTATTGATCTAGATTATATTTATATTAGTCTAATAGAAAATAGTATAAAGTACATGAGTACATCCATCATACACAGAAAAAAGTATTACAAATTTAAATATGATTTTTATATAAAAAATTGTCCAATTATCTACTCTCACCCCATATTGTACATAATAATGATACTTTGGTAATACTAAATTGACGTGATAGGCCATAGGCGTCTTCTTAAAATGAAATGAAATTATAAATTATTGATTTGTGACATATTAGATTCAATTAAAATAATAAAATATTTTATTTAAATCTAGTTATTTTGATAAACACACTATATTTATTTTAATAATATTTTCAAATAATATTACCTAAAACATTCAACTTGTATCCGCAAACATCAAAATGATAGTGAATGACTGTTAGAAAAATGTAGTATTAATTTAATTTAAATCTCTCTCCACCTCTTATGGTTATTAATCATTATTTTTTCAAATTTTAGTAATTTCACATAATATCGTTTATTTATTGTATTTAAACTTGTTTCTGGTTATTTAGATAATGATTTCATATTTAAACTTTACTTACAAATCGATTCAAATAATCCAATCCACCTTGAACAATTTTTGCAACATCGTTGCAAATAATAAGTATTTAACAGGGGTAGGAGTAAACACTATACCTAGACGGTAGAATTTCCATTTTTCTACGTAAATATAGTATTTTTGTATAGATAACTTATAAAATAAATTAAATGCTGTAAAGATTATTATTGTATAGCCACAAGGCATTAATTTTATTATAAAATGTATTTAAATAATTTAAGTATAATTGCGCGTAAGCATATGGCATTCATTTTTGGAGTTTATACCAAGTAGTAAAAAATGTGCAAAAAGTGTCAAATAATTTTAATCCACTTAGATTATATAAGTAATTATATAGGTGTATAGATACAGTAACCATCATTCTATTAACAAAATGTATCATATAGGCCCTATGTATATTAAGTACAAATTTAAACGAAAATTATCATATCTTTAACCAATTAACCAAAGAAAATATACCTACCATTTATAAATACCACGTGTAGTACCTAATTTAAACTTGTTACAGGTATAAGTATATTTTTTATCCAATGAAAATGTTTATTTTGTAAATTATCGTTTTATAATTTAAGTCTTACCTAATTAGGTTAAGAAATACTGATCTATATATAGGGGGGTTGCGAAGTAATTTACATTTTCTATACCTATTTTAGAGGTCACGACACTAAAAAGGTCGAGAAACACTGATATAGATTATAGCCTATAGAAGAAGTTAAATTAGTTTAATTAAAACAAGAATTTTTACGCAAAACCAGTTTTCGACCAAATTCGATGTTTTTATATGGTTGTAACTCAAAAATTCAATGTCGAGTCAAAATACTTGAAAATTTAATACAAAGTTCCTCATAAGTTATTCTTATAGTGATTAAAATTTTTTAAGAATATATAGGCACAAATTTTTTTATTAGCATTTGAAGTTCAAATATTGACAAAAATTCGTCAAAATCATGAATATTTGTAAATTATTTTGTAGGTATAATTCATAAAAAATATTGTATAAGTAGCTAAGAGTTGAAAATTTAATACAAGATTTTCCATAAGTTAAGCTTACAATAATTATAAAAGAACTTAAATTTTGGTGTATTCAGGCTATTAAAACATAAACCACCCTTTTCACCAACTACTGAAAATTATATCCTAGGCTGACAAATCATCTTCGTTCAGAATCGTTTTTTGTATACAATGATACCAATCATTGGATTAAAATTTAACATTTCTATAATATATAGTACCTAGTGATCCACACGGCACCTAATGTACAGCAGAGCGGTACCCACTTACCCGCTTTTTTTACACATACAATAATTATGAAATTTGTTTGTTTGTATAAGTTACATTATATTATAAAAAACATACTGTATTAAACTACGATTGTACATATAAATATTAAATTTGATCAAGATTTTTAAACTGATTTACCTATATTTTATGAAAAAAGCATTATTATTAAATAAATTCATAAAAAATTATCTTGTGTGTTTATTGAAGGCTCACTAAGGGGTAAGATAATGCATACCTACCAACAATTTTTAACCAATAGCCATTCTTATCCTATTTATTTAAATTATTCTTTATCTATTAGCTGTGATTTACCTAAGATTTGAATTGAATAGTTATAACAATATTAACATTTTAAAAACCGTCATCCTCTTACATAATGTCATATTGACTACTTACCTATACTTGCCTGGGAGTTTGTAATTTGTACCAAATTAAAGATAATATATAATGTGCAACACTGCGGGGTAGTCAAAAATAGTGTTTGTAATTTGCACCAAAATGATTATTTAATTTGTTCGATTATCAAGTACCTATTCGATTTTTAAATATTCGATTATTCTTCGGTATCTTCGTAAACGTCGAGACTAGATGGACACAAATGACAATAATAATTTTTCGGGATTTTTCACCTTATCTGGTAATTACATATAATTTTTTTAATTGTCTATTTTTTTATATTCATATATTTTTTTTTTTAATTGGCCAACTTTTTTTTATTTTAAAATTATACGATTTTATATAAATTTATTATGACAATTATTATATGTGCATAAGCTCAGGTATTTTATAAATAAAACTAAGCTAAATTTATACTAGCATATAAAAACTTGTAAATTTGTAATAGGTACTATCGAAAAAATAATCGATTTTAATTTTGGTGCAAATTACAATTTCTATTTCTTACTATCTATGGATGGTGCAAATTACATATCTTTATTTTGGTGCAAATTACAAACGAATTTTAAAAAAAATGGTGCAAATTACACACGTTAATTTGGTGCAAATTGACTACAGCCACCTGCCTTACTCTCAACTCATAAAACACCAATTAACTAATATACCTAAGCTTTTAAATACAATTTTAATCCTATTTTATTTTACGACTGTGATTCGCAATACAATCTTATAAGTGTTTCTTGGTTAGTTCCGAAAAAGTTAAGAATCGTTGATGTACTCGTAAGTATACTAAGTAACAAATAACGATTATAACAACTCAAATGAAATGGATGGATTAGTCTAACAAGACTAAAAAGTTTTAATGTGTAGTGATGACGTGGTTTGTGAAAATGGTAAAAACAAAATAATGGCGCATACGATGTTGTAAAATAATTAACAAATGAAGCAATAGTGCTATACAAATTTATTATAAATTATATTAATAACAATAATAACAGTTTTCTTGCTTAACGAATAATGTAGGACTATTTGTGCAACTCTTAAGATAAACTGTTAGTTGTGAAATTGTAAATAATAGCATGAAATAGATTAAATCTAATAGGTATTAATTATTAATTTATTTAATCTATATTCTGTGGTAATAGTCAAGGGCGCCAGCAGGGGGGGGAGAAGCATGGCTTCCCCCGGTCAGTGAGATAATAATAATTTGTTTAAACTTCCGATGTCTTATATTTTGTTTATGGTAAGTTTATTGTTTTTTAGATCCCTCCCCCCTCCCGTATATAACCACCGAGAAAACTTTATGTGGGTGGCCTTGGTAATAGCATTGATTAAATTTATAATATAATAATATAATCATAAATACAAAATACCTACAATAGAAAATATAATAATATTATAATGTAGTACTATAAAATTAACTATTATGTAGCGAGATCTTTTGGTCTCGTTTGTGAACCCAAATATGAAAGAATATTAGAAATAATTACCTAGAGGTCGCTGCGCGAATATTTTATTTTATTTTGTTATCAAAATATTCAAATGAACACCTGGGCGGGGCTAATACACCAATGTTGAATGTTCATCGAATAACTACACCGGACGCTAGCCCATAGTATGTGACAGGTTACGTTAAATTTTTTTGTTAGTAAATAAGATTATTGTAAATTCCGTCTCGTGCGGATTTTGCGCTTAATTAGTAATTTTTTTTTAAGTTTTAGTTTACGGTTTTGTGTGATATTGTTTTTTGTTTCTAGATATTTACAGGTCCATTTATAAGTGTTGCTTTTTATTGCTTTTATTATGCAGTGTATGATAACTCGTTAATGGAATTTAAATCTAAGGTATTTATCATGTTTGGGCGTATACCTTTTGTAGTTTGATTGTTGTAATTATAATCGAACGATGTATTTAATTTTAACTGTAAAGCATATAATATGGTTTTAATTTTCATTGTTGATGCTCTGAATTTATGATATTAGTTTATTTTAATGGAACATATAATATATAAATTAGTTTTACACGTTATTGTAGTATAGGTATTATCTGGCGCTGAAAATATTGAAAATGTCATCTAACTCAGCTCTGTCCAATACACATATTTATAAATGTTATGTTTTTAATTCATTGTAATTTGTAAATTATTATAAATTTAATTTTTATTTATTGCTAAATATTTTCTATGATAGCATTTTTTCAACATATCAACTACCTGTTGATTTTTTTTTATTAGATAACTGAGTTTATATCAATTTAAACTTGTCTATATAATATGATGATGATATATCAGCTATCAACTTACCATTTTATTAATATTTTTAATAACAAATAAGTGTTTAAAGCTTACCATAATATCTTGATAGGAACCTACTAA
>VUJU01001791.1:0-16365 GCA_009835225.1 Aphis craccivora
GTATTATGTAAATATCTAATATTATAGTAAAGGTATATATATAAATATCTCATTTGACTCATTTTATGTATACCTATGGCTATTACAGTATATAAGTGGACAATGATTAATATCCTTATAAGTAATAAGCCTAACCAATAAACATCACCATTTTGCAATACAAAATGAAGTATGACCTGCTTAAATATTATGAATTATGATGATATATATTAATGTAGTTTATGTATTTAATACGCGGTATTATAAAATACTTATATACAGTAGCCAGTATAGGTACCTACATCCCCAAAGTCCCGTATTTAACCTACTATTTGTATCACTGTGGCAAATCAATACATTATATTTAAATGCTTTTTTTCAGGAATAATAAGACAGTTATAAATTATAATACATATATCTAAATTTCTAATATTCCAATATGTTTCAAATTTTAATTCAATTTTAATACTCTGTTTACACTGTTTTGATAAAAAATGGCTAATACGAAAATTTAAGAAACAAAACAGCGTAACATTTTTTTTTTTAATTTTAATTTTTGAATTATCAAAATAAATTTTGGAAATGTGCTAATCAATTAAAATTTTCTTACTTATTATTACGGAAAAATCCACATTTTATTATAATATTATTTGCCACGGAAGTACTAACAGTAATACTTTTGGGAAAAACGACAAACTGTGTACTTAATACTTATAATATATTAGGAGATAAATATTCAAATCATTAAAACACAAATTTAAAACCAAATAATTATAATTATAGAGCAAGGAAGTTGGAATCAATATTTGGTAGTATAAAGAGCTAGAAACTATATAGAGAATACAGATACCTACACATTTAGAAATTAGAATAGATACTATGAAAACGAAACCTATTCAAAATAATTTTATTCGATAAAAGTAAAACTAAAACATAAGTAAATATCATTATTTTTGTTTAAACAAAAAATAAAGACATAGGTAATGTATTAGTATTAGTGTATTACGTTGTGTGATGAATAAAACATATTTATTTTATTTAGATTAATAAATAAGCAGTATATTCTAATAGAAGTGATGATATTATAGATACAGTAAAAATTGTTTTCTCCAGACAATTTATGACTTATTAAAATATTCATTTTTTATGTCTATACATTGATTTGTGTTTTACAAATAACGTAATGGATTTTCCAATAATTTACATAATACGATCAATGAATTATTCAGTATTATTAAATTTAAAAATCTAAAATCTATTTCATTTCATTTTCAATGTTTCATCATCTAAATAAATAACAAATGACTTACATCTGTCATCTACGGATTGACGTATATGATAAGTATTTATGTATTGGACAATAATAATATGTACACCTC
Source organism: Aphis craccivora (assembly GCA_009835225.1). NCBI lineage: Eukaryota > Metazoa > Arthropoda > Insecta > Hemiptera > Aphididae > Aphis > Aphis craccivora. The sequence goes on from VUJU01001791.1 coordinate 1,359, forward strand.
AGTAAGTATTTCAGTTAAATAAATTAAAATATTTTATACTAGTGTTATTCACGATAAAAATAACAATATAGGTAGGTAATAGGTATATATAATTGCATTAAAAATAATTGTGAGATTACAATATTATGTAGTTCTATATCAAATTCAGGTCAAATTCTTTGGATGATTGGATAGGTATAATTACTATAGGGAATGTAAGCAATGGGTACATCGTATTATTGTACATACATCATTTTAAATTCTATAATAGGTAACCTAAAAGAAATATAGCCTTGGACCAAAATATTAAGAGCCGTTGCCTATACTTGCCTGTTATGGATGTAAAATAATAAATGATATAGGTATTAACATTTTTTTTTAAAGGTTAGGTACCTATAACTAAAAAAATAAATATTTGTATGAATGCGATTTCATATTTTTTTGTTTTATTAGGTATGTATAAGTAGGTAGCTAGAATTTTAGTCTCATATTAAAATGCCTATAATATCTACCAACATTTAAGAATTTATTAAGTTTAAATAATTCATAACACAATAATACAGATATTATAAAATTATACAATTGTATTCGATTACAAATGTAGTCACTATAGAAACTTTTATAAATATATATAGGTATATAGGTAAGTAATAGGTACCTATATCGCAGTCATTGAGTATCATCATGGCTATTATTTTACTGAATTTTTTAACCTTGATTTCATAAATCGACAGCACTTTTGAACATTATACTGATAGAAATCGTTGATAGGTTGAATAAATCGAAACAAAATAATCATATTTTTACATCTAGTAAATCCTACATCATCTCCGTTTCTTATTTCGTAATTCAAATATTTGTATTGCCGATTAAGTAACAAAATATATTGTTATTGAGAGTTTTTGACAATATATTATAGACAATAGAGGTACCTACCAATTAGCATATTATATACCTACCAGATTGAACAACCAGCCCAATTATATTTTTCATTTATTTATAATATAGGCAAGTTATAATACGTAGGTATTGGTTTTAAAGAAATATTGATACACTTTAGAGTTATTTTATTTACTTTAAAAGTGATTCAACTTGGTACCTAGGTACTTATCGATTTCCGAAAATTAAAAATAAAGTCAATCAAAATTGTAGATTAAATTGCGATCAATTTCTAAACTATGTGTAACTGTAATAGCTATAAGAAATGTTTAGATCACTTGATCCATTTTTAGAAAATGCTTATTTAATAGGTAATATTTGTATAGGTATTAGGTATAATATAATATGTATATTAAAAACTAAAAAATGAACACCATCGTCATTAGTTAATTAGTACCTACCTATAACTATTTCCTATAGAATATTATTATACTTTACATTCGAAGTTAATCACTAAAAATAAAAACCAATAGGTATTATAATATTAAATTCATTAGTTACCTATTACGTAGGTACTTATTCATATGAATTACTTAATTGCTTGTAAAATATTTTCACTTAAATATTCATTCGTCTAAAATGTACTTTCACAACCAGTTTTCTAGACACAGGGACGCCGATGGAAAATGTAAGAGAAAAATCAGAATTTTTAGGTATAGCCGTATAGTTACCGTATCTACTACGGTAGTAATAGCCAGTAAGTACTAACAGGTAGGTACTCTACAATATGTTACAGTGGATCGCCTATTTACTTTCCACCCTAAGGTATTAAATTTTGAAAATAGAAATCCTTACATATATATTTAATGAAAGGTACCAAGATCTTATGTCCGTACAAATACCAGGTACCCATAACACATTTCATTAAAATTATAGACTCATGCGTCATGCCTATATTATATGTATTATTTAAAAAAGAAACACATACACATTTAGCCTGTAGGTAATAATTGCAGATCATTACCTAATTGTTGAACTACTTGATAAAGTATGATTTATTTAACATAAGACACTTATTATATGAGATCAGAACACGAGTTCGTGAGTAAAAAGGTTCTATAAATAATCGTACAAAAAAGTAACTATGAATTATCATAAATATTATTTACATACACGTAGATATTTATTATACGCTTAAAAAATTAATTAAAGAATATATTATTATTTTAATATTAGTTTTCTATTACCTTTTAGTTTTGATTTGTTTAAAACAAATTCATCAATTATTTTATCAAAATCAATAGGCGCTGATCGACTGATTGTTGAATTTATAGTGAAGCATAATAAATTAATAATTATTTAAACACTCTTGGCCTAAGTTGGTTCTTAATTCTTAAATAATTTTTTAAACGTTTTAACGTATAATAATGTTCTTTCATTTGTACAAGTTGTATCGAATTCTGTATCTGATTTATATTTACACTAACATAATTAGTTAATTAGGATAGTTAATGTTTTGTATAGGATTTATTTAACCCAGATAATACGATAACGTATACAACAGAAGAAACCTGAAATAAATGCATGTATTATGAAATAATTTGAGAAAAAATATACTTATTTTTTTATCATATTATAATAATAGGTACCTACTTTAAATATATTGTTATCTTACTTGATTCGAAAAAATTCAAAGATTTGCGCTGTTAGTTTATCTGAGAAAGGTCCTTTGCTTCCTACAAAAAATTTCAGAGGGGCAATTCCCCTCTCGCTGCAATTCGCCACTGACTCTCGCACGCACTGCACACACAAATACGTATAGTAAATTTGCATTCAGTAGAACTAATTGTATGTTACTAGCTTTAATATTTAAAGAGAATTGACCTCTACTGCCAAAATTAAAATATTACCTATGCTTAAGCGTTGACTTTTCTTAATATTTAAACAAGATATGAGTATTATAAATATTACAAATTAAAATGATTAATGATTATATTATCTAGTTTAATATTACATCGAAAAAATGCCAAAGTTTAAGCATAGATAATGTGCTTACCAATCTTAACTATAACTTTGATAATAGATCAATTCACAATAATTTTTTATGCTAACAACACATAATTGGTGTTATATCTTCACACGCTTAAAAATAAATCATGATTTCTTAACTAAAATGAGTTTTTACAATTCATTTAATTTTTTATACATTTAAACAAGAACACACACTGTCTTAATCAGGGTTCTAACAAATTCTATACATTAAAGAAACTTCTTCCAGAAGTCAACTTCAAATTATTGAGATCTGAGGTCTGGTCATAAGCCAGATAAATACAGATGTATAAAGGTTATAATACATTTAAATTTAAAAAGTATACTAAATTAATAATTTTGAATTTGATTAAATGGAAAATATAGATTAACATTATGTTACTATACCAATTAACTGTTATGATGTCAAAAAGATTCCACATAACAAGAAAGTATCTCATTATACTAGTGCTGTTTAAATCTTGAAACTCTTAAAGCACATTCATCATCTGATAAGTAAGTAATAATATAGTATAATCACGTTTAAAGATATCTTTAATCGTGAGTATAATATATTAATACAGTAAAACTTCGATTAACCGTCAGTCTCGGGACCACAGTTTTCACAGATAATCAAAAAGCGAGCAACGAACATTTTTTTAAACATACATAGGTACATATTATTTATTATTTTTTTAATAATTATGATATGCATATTAGTATAATTAGGTACTATTACTTATTGGTACATTATTAATGTTATTTTTTAATTTATTAAAATCTTTATTATGTACAATTAGATACATACCTATTACCTACGTCTTACATACTCAGATTTTACTGGCTACTGCAACGTGCAAATAGTCCGTGCAAGTGTGGCCTGACGGTTAACCGAAAAAGATGGTTCATCGGGGGACGGATAATCGAAGTTCTACTCTACCATTATAATGGTATGGTATCATTTTTTGTATTTTAAATAAGAATTCGACTCCAGTCTTTTAATCAAAAGAAAATATAAAACTTAGGCGACTAGTGAAAACACCAGTCACCTCAATTATAAAACGCATTCACTTAGTAACACAAGTAAGTAGCAACAAGAAACATACCTTGTCCAAAATAAATACGGCCTTAATAACTTGGTTGTTAGGTTACAAGAACTAAGATACTGTATTGTACTAGGGTTATAAAACTATGAGAATTAACATAACCTAATCGAAAGTAAAATTAATACATTGAGTAATATACTATATACAATACATTATATCGTACAATATTATATACATTAACTCTAAAATCATATTTTTGGTCTTAAGTAAATTTAAATAATATTTTATACTTTAAATTAATAGTTTAATGTATACTTCATTAGGAATTAATAACGTAATAAATTGTACAAAATAAAAAAATAAATTAAATAAAATACACAAATATTATAACTCAAGTTCATTTACTCAAACAAGAATTAACATTTTTAAGTACTATAGTAGTCAACAATTACTAATTACTAACTCTGAATATTGTATACATTGTTTGATATTATAAATGAGGTTTATAAAATAAAATATCACAAAATCAATGGCAATAAGTAATGACTATTTTAAAATTTACCTATTTAAGGTATGCTATTCAACTTAATTAAATATGAAGATAAGTTTTCAAAAACTGCAAATGTGATGATAGTTGCAGGTATAACTCTCAATAGATTAGGCCCAATTCCTTTATAAAATCCTCGCATACTTTCATACCTGAAAAAAAATAAAATTATTGAAATCAATACATTTAATACATAATCAAAAATATCTTACCAATTTTTTTGTAATGCTACTGGCAGCACCGCAACACACTGTTAAATGACATGTTAAAACGAACTACAAATATATTAATCACGTGATCTATATTTATATTTTACATGTTAATAACAATGAACATGATATAAAAGAATATATTTGTACAAAATATTTCTTTAACGTAAACCAAATTAATAGAAACAATAAAAAAAAAAACTTAGTTTATTTTAACTGCAATTATCAGTGTATCGCGACGACAGAACAAACTTTAAAAACTAACTTTCGGAAAATATTACTTTATCATAATACGGTATAAAATAAATATAATATTATTTCATCACATCGTTGAAATTGTATAATATATTAAAAAACAAAACAAAATATCAACTGTGAAATAAATTTGAGCGATTAGGATTAATTGTTAAGAAATAAAAATATTGAAAACAAAGAAATATAACATATATTACATTATATCTAATAATACATATACAACTAAGAGGAGTATTGTCATAGTATAATTCTGTCTACAAAAGAAATAATTTTAACAGGGGCAAGTATTTGTCAAAAGGCAATAATCATGTTATATGAATAAAAATCAAATATGAAATAAATGTAGACTGATAACTGTTAATTTTTATTAACTTATTCAGTTGTCATTAAATTTTGAATTAGAGAATTATAATTTTGAATATTGCACAATTGATGCGTATAATATATACATATTTATATTTATATAAAATGTATAAATATAAGGGGCAAATAATTTTATTTTTAACATATAGAATAAAACATTTTATTAATACTAAATATAAAGAAAATAAAAATACTTGGAATCAAAAAACTAACACAGGACTGATAAGTTTTGTTTATATTATTTACTCATATTGATGTAATAGAATATTAAGTGTTTGTAAATTTCTCATATATCAACAATACAAGACAAATATTTGGAAGCACATGTAATAAATATGGCGATAATCCCTTATAGAATCCACCAGCACCTTCGTACCTCCATGTTTGGGTTATACAATGCCAAGTGCCTCGATATTCACGGTGTTGATCTTGAAGCCTCGCCCGAATTACTTGATATGGATATGTCAGACCAGCTGCGATTAATTTTGAAAACGCAGCAAATACAATGTATTCAGATGTTTCCTGTGATAAAAAATTAAACGTAATTAGTAATAAATATTTACAACTTGAACACAAAGAATGATTGATTTAACAAAGACACTTAAAATCAAGTTACTGATGTTAAATCAATCACCTTTTATTTATAACTTACCAATTTAGCATCAATTGGTAATCTTCTGTATTCATTGTAAAAAGTCTTCATCTCCTCGTAAGTCATGAACTGCAGAGCACCATGAGATACGCCAAACATGCCAGGAACAAAGCCCTACAATAATGTACATGACCAACTACTTCTTTATGGGAAAAGGTATTTATTAAACCCATCTGTTATTTATTACTTAAAGTTTTAAACCAATACAAAAGTATTATACCCATTATCTATCAAACCACATGGAATTATAAATTTAAATATATTTAAAAGTTTATTTAAAATACATATTTAGAAATTTAAAATAAACAGTGAGTACGCGTTAAACAATTTAGCTTACATTTTTTAACTTCTAAAATAGTTTGCTAGTTTTCAAATTTTGTGAAATATATATTTCCATTTATCTTTTATATTACTTTTGTGACTTTAATATTAAACTCCATCTAATGAATTTATCTTTAATTTAAATTAAATATAAAAAGAACAAATTATATAAATCTAGCCCACACAATAAATGTTTTTTAATTCATTCATCAAATGGTCAGGTATTGTAGATACCTTGTACAGGCCTCGTACACCCTCAGCACCATAGATCTTGCGAAATGCATCCCACATGCCACTGTACGACTTGGTTGGGTCAATGGGCTTATCAAACTGTAAACACAAACGAGTCTTGACAACCCACACTGGATTGGTTATCATTAATGTGAGAATTCCTGCTTCTGCTGCAGCTGTCATATGTAGTGCTGGACCCAAAGGTTTTTTAGTATTGTCACCTTGAATCCAAGCTTTAATTGAATTATAACTAAAAATACAAATTGTAGACTTTTAGTTATATTTATTTTATTTACTAATATTAGATTTGCTAACAATAGGAAATAAAAACCCCATGCGCTTCCTGATCCCCAAACATTTGGTGTAACTCCTTTATAAAGTCCTTTAATTCCTTCTTGTCTAAATATTGTAGAGACAGCATTTCCTAATCCAGCATAATTTGGTATTGCATTTCTTCCATCATTGACTGCAAAACAAGACATTAAAATTTAAATTGAATAGAGTTGAAAATAACATCAATTACTCACCAGCAAATCTAATTTTTAATAAATCTAGGGGATGAAGTATGAGTGTAGATGCAACACCGCCTGAAAAGCCAGCCACCAAATGTTCTATTTTTACATGTGGAAACAGTGATTTTTTTACTGGAGGACTGTTTGTCAGCGGCTTGGTTGGTTGTCCCATATCAGGTACACGATTGACTGTTGTTGCTGTTCTAGAGCCAAGAACGTTCATTGTCACACCGCTATACGGCCAAACTTTTAATACACACGGACGGTTCAAGAAATTGTATAGAATAGTTGTATGATGAAGAAATAAATTAATAATATAAAATAAGCTACCGTGTATAAACCAAATTAAATTAAACTCTTCAAACACTTAATTATTGGAATGTTTATTTGTATACATAATATATACTAATGCATAATATATAATAACAAAATAAATATATATATTGTAAATAATTTAATAAACTAACTTATAGATATTAGGTATTTATCACAATTGACTATCACATAGGATTTTGTTCGACGACATGTCGTTGACGGTGAAGTATAGGGTGAAGGTATTCGATGCCTTCCACCAGTTCTAGTGTTCTACCGATCGAAAAAACTTTCTGGTTTGAATGACGTCCACATTATTCTAATTGGAGAGCTTCAGGAACGAAATTATTAATCGAATACGAAATCTTAGCCGCACAGCAAATCGAGTGAATAAACTTAAGAGTTTAAGACTTAAGAGAAATTGAGAAACGTTTTAACTTGTATTAGAGGGAACAAAAGAGAAAATTGATTTCGTCAGATTATTTTTATCACAAGGCCAGCGGCACCAGTGCGACCGTACTTTCAGACGATACAATTTCCCCCAATTTATCTATTGGCAATGCTGGTTAACAACGGTTTCCAGTTTTCCAGGGACATAGGGGCATAGGGCACTAGCCACTAGGGCAGTTGGGCAGCTGTCCTGTCGGCTGTCGAGCTTTTCCACGTTCGGCAGTCGGCACTTTCCACGATAACGGTATAGGGAATAGGCATAGAAAAGTGATTGGGTATAAAAATTGGACGACGATCGGCAAGGTTTATAGATAATCTATTAACCTTGGAGGCTTGGACGGTCGGTGAATATACGATAATAATATTGTACTCCGATGTACCTACCTTCTACAACCACAGAATATAATATAAAATGCCGCAACATACAACTCACAAATTAATTTAATTCTTCTCATTCACTACTACTAATCACTATAGTACACAAAATTATAATGTAGCGAAGCAAATATTGACCTTTTAACCTTTGATTAATATGTAAAATAGTACCTACTGGTAATAATTGCAATTATAGGTATCTCATTATCTCATATTATTATATTCCTTTGAAATTAATTACCTAATACCTATTTAAATACATTTTAATTACACTCAAGAAGATGATTGCAAAAGGTAGAACCGCAGAATTAACCTGTATCCTTTTGATTAATCTTCAGTAAAGCAATTCACTTATAAATATTAAACAGTAATACAGTACCTAGGTACCTACAATGTATCATGTTTATACTATTAACTGTAAACTTAAGGAAGCAACTCTCTACATTAGAAATACTGTATTAGATATAATTATATAAATTAAAGTTATCATATAGGTACTTATATCTATTATAAAATATCATAAGTACCTATTTCCTATCCTCGAAGTCGGTGAAATACTGTATAACTCATTAACTCATTTAATTAAGGACCTCTGAAAAAATCAAATCCTAAGTCCACCAATGTCCAATGTCCATTAACCAGTATACATATACAGGTAAAACGTAGGTATAAGATAAATAATGTATTATTATTAAAATTATAATTTACTCAAGGTGTCGGATCCCAAATGGCTCCCCCGTCTATTGTTTGCTTATTTCCAAACAGCTCCCGTCAAAAAAGGTCTAACAAACAGGTAAATACCTAAACAGCTCCCATAGAAAAAGAAATTAAATTAAAGCTCACTCATGTCAGTACACCTAAATTTTTAAAAGAACTAGTCTAGAATTCATTAGAAAACAAATTTTCATCTAGTGAAGTGACACGTATGGTTAGGTATATAAAAAAATAATGCCTAAAAAAATTATGAAATGCATGGTTTTTTTAATATTTCTACTTATATATATAAGTTACATTGTATATGTATTTTTTATTATTTTTTTAGCACTAAAATTTAATATTATTTTAATAAAAAGTTCACAATATAAATGATTTTTCTGCATACGTTTTATAATTTACTTACTTTACACCAGCAAAAGTTTAACTACGCCTCTTTTGAGATAGTTTTAAATCAGTATGAAATGAAAATAAACTTGTGTTGTAAAATTCGGAGCGGTTTGGAAATTGATCTTTTTGTAAAACAGGAGGCTTTTAAGAAAATGGGAGCCGAAGGGGCTACGACCACTCGAGGTGGTTTTTCTTTAAAGTTGGTAAAGAATGAATAAATACATTGTTTTAACTTTTAGCCAAGTTTTAGTTATACATACTTAAATTTAGTAAAAGTTATCAATTTAAACCTGGAGCATTTTTTTTCAAAATACAAGTGGATAGAATCATCTGAACAAAAAATTAATATACTATCTTTCATGATTACTTCATAGTACCAAGTTATTCAGTGCTGTGGCTTGAAGTAATTGGGCCCTGGTATAAATTTAAATTGTGGGTTTCAATCTTATCATAGCTCAAAAAATAATAACCTTCTAAATATGTCTTTAATTAGATACCTACTAAACTTAGATTAATACGAATATTTTTTAGGTAAGAAGGTAGGGGGTCTTTATTATTGATCTTGAACATGGTGCTCTGATGTGATGTAATATGGTTTCTATGGAACTAGATGTTTGATCAATAGTTGTAGACAGGTCACAGAATAATAACTAACGACTAACCTCAAATGAATAATATAACTTAAATATTTATACAATAGTGTTCAAAGTGAATTTCAGGAAAAAATGAGTAAACAAGGAAGCGAAAAGAAAAAAGAGATAAATTCTAAAGATGAGAAAAAAACAAAGAAGCAGACACCAACAACAATAAAGACACGGAAAGAGGGTAAAAAGTCGAGGAACTTAGTGGATGTGTTCAATGAATGTGCTATGGATAATGCATATCATACATGTCACAATGTACAAGATCTGCTGAAATGTCGAGGCTTTCCATGGCCACAGGCGCAAAAGAAGAAGAAAAAGAAAGGTGGCAAAAAAGGCAAATAAGAATAAAAATGGATCAGTAAAAATGCAATAAAAATTTGTTATTGACTTTTTGTAATAAAAAAATATACATTACATTTATGTTTACATATCACTTTTCCTAAAAAAAAAAAAAAATAATAATAATAATAAAAATATACACTGTGACAAAAGTATAACTTTAAATCGACTTGTACAATACACATGAGTATTATATAATACAATGAATTCAATATTACTTACAAATAATAATAATAATAATAATAAAAAAAAAAAAAAAACACTAAGCAGATCTGTAATAAACAAGCCTGGCGTCATTTTGGCCGAATTGTTTTTAGATTTTATTTTCTCTAAATAATCGTTTATCACAGACAAGTCAACTAAAATGACGCCGAAACATTATTGAAATGAGCAAATTCAACTAGATCATTAAAACAAACAAACAATAATAATAATAATAATAATAATTATAATAGTAGTAGTATTAATAATAATCAGAGAGAAATAAAGAGAGCAGGTATCTTAAGTTATTTAAAATTACAAAAAAATTAGTTATTATTATTTTTTTTTTTTTAAATAAAATTTGGTAACTGCGTAGAAAGATGATAATTTTGTTTAAATATATAAATTTATATAAATATGTTAAATTCGTTTTTAAGCTCAGTAAGTTAATCCCTGTCATTTTGCACAGCCCATAATTGGTTCTTTTTTCAAGATAATAATAATAAGATGATTGATGAAACACATTAAATCCTAAAATAAACTTAAAAGTAGTTTAATTTTAAAAGAGATAAATATAACAGGAAAAGAGGATGTTAGAATTTGGAAAACGATATTAATTTATAAATAGCAGGGAACTAAAATTATTAAAATACAAAGACAATTTTGGTAACTAAATAAAGCTTATGTTCTAAGGGAGGCTAACACCTCAAACTGAGCTTTTGGCCACAAATAATTGTGTTGCAATAAAAAAGCTGAAAACAAGCTATACTCAGTACAATATGTGGCATATCTTTATGTTTAATGAACATTATTTTATCCTTTCGTGTTTTTTTATCACCTTATTCCTAGTTTTCATCATGATGAAAATTTTTTTATTTTATATTAATGACATTTTTAAAGATTTACTTCTTTCCTTATACACTATGAATGCTTTATTTAAACTATTAAAATGGCTTTAATTGAGCATTCATTAATGTCCCCACATATACCAAAGTTCAACCATCACAGAATTTAATAAGATCAAACATATACAGCGCCTTGTCCATCATTATCATCCAAACTAATTCTAGTAGGGAATGATGGTCCACCGCCATCATCAAAAAAACGCCTAAAGGTAAACTCAAAGAATCCATGGAATGGACGATTACCATCAGAGTCAGAACTCCTATTATCAGGATCAGAAGAATCCGAGTTCTGAAGACGTTCTGGATCAATAGGATCAAAGTTAGATGTATCAGTTGAAAACTGAATACGTGGTACATGTGGAGGATTATGACGCCTCATTCCTCTCTCAAAATCTATATCTTGGAAGAATGGATGATTTTTGATTTCATCAGCATTCTTACCCAAGCGATTATCTTTACAAGTGCATAACTTAAGTATAAGATCAGCACCTTCCGGTGATAGGTTAGCAGATGTTGGTATTTGTAGAGTATTTTCCCAATGTATAACCTATAACAAATTAATTAAAAAAATTATAAAATATCACTTCATAGTTCGTAAAAAAATTATGTATATACCTTGTATTGAGTCTCTGCAGGGGTGTTAGCAAGAAATGGAGGCGATCCAACCAACATTTCATAAAGGATGACACCAACACTCCACCAATCACATAATTGTGTGTAACCGGTTCGAAGTAATACTTCTGGGGCTATATAGTTTGGCGTTCCGACCAATGAATGGGCTTCACACCTTTGATGTTCTCGCCGACGTCGCCTCTCTAAAGGTTTTAACTGGTGACATCGACATTCTGCACCATTTACACCCCATTCTTCACCACCCCCCATGGAGTCTTGCCTACAGTGTTCACCTTAAATATTTGTGTTTGATAAGAATTTTTAAATGTTTAAATACGTGAAAAATCCTTAAATATTTACCATCTTGATAATATTTTGAATTATGGGTCCATCTAAATCCAGTGCATAATCCAAAGTCGGTGAGTTTGATGTGACCATCTCTATCAATCAATATATTATCTGGTTTAATGTCTCGATGAATAAAACCCATTTTATGCACACTCTCTACAGCACAAGTTAATTCAGCAATGTAAAACCTAAAAACATTTGTATTATTAAGATAAAAAGTATAAAATAAATCATAGTATGTAATAAAGCAGCTCACCTTGCCAAATGTTCTTCAAATATTCCCAATTTGATTAACAATGACATTAAATCTCCACCAGGTATATAATCCATAACAAAGTATAAATGATCTTTATCTTGAAACGAATAATATAGTTTAACAACCCACTCATTATCAGCTTCTGCTAGTATATCTCTTTCAGCTTTTACATGAGCAACTTGATTACGCTTAAGTACATTTGCTTTTTTTAATGTTTTCATGGCATATAAATGGTTTGTATCAATTTTCCTAACTAAAGTAACCTCGCCAAAAGCACCAACTCCAATCGGTTTGATTTTGGTAAACATTGATTTGTCCATTTTTGCTCGTTTAAGACGTATGTAATTTGATTCTTTTTGTGATAACATTTTTCTCATTTGACACTGAGCTTCTTCACTTAAACCTATTTTAGCCATTTCCGTTTCAAGCTGAACACGTCTAAACACTCTTTGTTTGTGTGACTTAATAACATTTTCTACATGTTGTTCCATGAAGAATTTAAAAGCTTGAGGAGAATAATTTTTTACTTTACACTCCCGTCTTTCTTCTTCTTTCTCTTTGCTAATATGTTTTCGCTCCGGAATAGGAGACTGGTGATCAATTTTGGACTGATTATCATCTTCTTCATCATGTCCATTAGTAATGCCATTATTATTATTATTGTTATTATTACTAAAAGGATGATGATAGTTAATGCAATTCATCATTTTGTTTTTAGCAATGGATGATGATGGGATTGGTGGTAATGGAGGAGTAGGTTTCCTATGTTGATGGTCCTCAGCATATGGTGGTGGTGGTGGTAATGGATTAGAAATTACTCGTTGGGCAGCCAGTGCTTGCATAGTACTTGCATAGCTAGGAGGTTCAGTTGTTGGTACAACTGAGGGTGAAGAGGGTGAAGACAATGATGCTTGCTGAGGCTGTTGGACTGCTTTTTGAGCTTGTTGCTTATGTTGAATAGACGATGCATAAGATGGTGGTGGAACTGGGGAGGGAGAAGTAGGTACTGGAGCTTGCGGTGCAACAGCAGTTTGAAGTATAGGTTTTTGGACTAAAGTACTTCGTACAGACTGCATTATAATTGGTGACTGAGTCTTAGTTTGTCTAGCTCCCCAAGCTTGTAATGGTGTAGGTCGAGTTAAGGAGGACATACTTCCATTTGTTGATCCAGATATAGGGCTAGATGACCCTGCATTTGAAAACACTCCAGAAGATGGCGATTTCCGGTATTCTTGAATTGAAACAGAGTATGAGGGTGGTGGTGGTGGAGCTCCAACTATTGGATAAGGCGGTGGAGGTTCGGTGGTAGTCATACTTAAGGCTTGCATCTGTTGAGATAATTGTTGTTGTGCTTGTGGACCATTTTGAACAACCATTGGTGAAGTACCTCTTTGATTAGAACTACATGAAGTTCCTGGTGTAGGAGCAGGTGGCCGTGAAGGAACAGCAGGGGCTGGTGACATGCGCTTAAGCAACTGTTGCATGTGTGTCGGTACATGAGGAGGTGGTGGTGTAGTATTGTTTCTAGGCGGAGGTGGTGGAGGAGTTTCTGAATAAGCAGAAGGAGAATATTGACGAGATAAAGGTGGATGAGAGTGGATGACTAGGTCCGATTGTCTTGGGCTATCTGACCTTGAGCTTCCTGCACCACTATCTTGACCAGGACTGCTCCTTGGACCAACTCCACTTCTTTCTAAACTTGATTTTCTGATCAATTTATTACTACTACATAATCCTGTAAAATAATATTATGCATATAATTAAGTATTAGATATTATAAATTATTTAGGTATTATGATATTAAAAAAATAAGTAATGATATAATAATAATAATAACCAGATGAAGATTTGCTGCATCCATTAGACAGTTCACATTGCTGTTGCTTAGCTAAAAAATCTAGAGCTCCTTCACACCGTCCTCCAGATACTTTAAGCGCTCTTAATGATGCTTCCTAAAAAAAAATTTATTAAATTAGGTGGAATACCAAAATTTAAAAGTATGATGAAATCAATTTAAAGTAAACAAATGTAATATATTTTAAATTCATTACTATGATCAAAAAGCTTTTTTTAATAGTCAATTAACATTTTTATAAATTAATTAACTAATTAATAACTACATATTTATTTTTAACTGATTATTTAATTATTTAGTTAGCAACAAGTTCAAAATTTTTCATGTTTTTCATGTTAGTATCATAATCTATTAACTAAAAGTTAAGTAATATCTCATATTTTATTGGAATAACTTATTAAAATAAATAGTAATTGTAATAGGTAGCTAAGGACTATTTTACCTTGTTCTTGTATTACACACAAACAACTATTATTATAGTGCTACATTAACAACACAGACAACTGTTTATTTTATTATTAATATTTTAGGCTATAAAATATCATACCTAAAATAGTATACTGCTTCATGCCTGATTAAAATAT
>VUJU01001791.1:16415-26757 GCA_009835225.1 Aphis craccivora
AACCATAGGATATATTTTCAATTGTAAACCAAACCATTATTAATAACCACCTTATGAAGTATAAAAAATACATTGTTACTGCAATACGAAGAAATATTTCGCACTAAAATAAGAAATAAAAACAACAATTTTGAACATTCAAATTTGCCTATAAAAATTGTCTTTTAAGTACCATACACCAAAAAGTAAATAATGAGGTAAATAATTAGAGATGAAGAAAACAATATTATTAATATCTTGTTTAGCCACGGTAACACAATTAAAGTGCGGAATAACTATCATATACGAGGGCTGATCAAAAAATTCCGGGACTTTTTGAATAACTCGCCAACAGGGAATCATAAATAAACAACAGGGCAATTTCGAAGTTTTGTTCGTAATGAAAAGAAAAAGAAAAGCAACGCGTTTGCATCAAAGTTTGTGTTAAGTTGAGGAAAACGTTTACTGAAACTTTTCAGATGTTACAAAAAGCTATAGAGGATGTTCGTTTGAGTCGTTCTAAGTGTCACGAATGGTTTAAAACGGTTTAAAAGGTTCAAAGAAAAACAGCAAGACTTCTTTTTGTTCCCGAAAATAAAAAGGCCTATGAAAGGAGAAGGTTTGACGATGTTATGGACATTAAAAATAAAAAACCGCTTGAAGAGCTGAAGATTATTCCATAGAGCCTTTCTGCAGTGGAAGCGGCGCTGGGAGAAGTGTATTGCCACCTAAGGAGAGAACTTTTAAGGAGACATAGTTTAGTAATTTTTAACTATTAAAAATAGGTAAATGTATATAAATAAAGTCCCGTTGTATTTGATCAGCCCTCATACTATGTTTCCATAACACCGGCTATATCTTAAAGTCTAAAGGGGATGGTGGGTAACCTTCTTTTAAAATTGTATACATGTTGTTAGTTATTATACTGGTTATTATTGGTTAGAAATAAACTATAAATCACGGACTAGTCCATCCTATTTCAGTCTGTAAACTTAACTTTATTATCATATTGTGTAAAGAGCGCATATTATGAATACATAATAATTAATTTAGCTAATAATTATAATGATTATCAGTAATCACACTATACTAGGTATATTTTTGCTTTTGTAATTACTAATTTATGTAGTATAGATTGCACGTGTTTACGTATTTTTTTTAGTCTTTAACAGTTTTTTACTCCCTAAAATTTTATAAAAAAACATTGTCACTACAAACACTTAACATATTAACAAAACTTACGAAACAGATACCTATAGTAAACAGTAAGTATCACCAATTTTCATGATAGGTAGCTTTATTATTTTAGCAAACTCTCACTGACCAATGCTTAGAATCTAATGCTTGGAAATAAGATATGCGAGATCGCATTTCTACAAAATATATACGAGATCAAGAGTAAACAAATAGTACCTATTTATAACAGCGATTCGCAAACTGTGCACTGTGGCACTGCGAACTCCTCGACGAACACTTTTTAAGGGCACCGCGAATTACAGGCAACAGCTCATAATAAATAATTTAAAACTTATAGAATTTGTTCTATCATTCATGGTATTCACAGTAGAATTTGGTCTGAAAAGAGAAACAATGGAAAAAAACAGTTTGGGAATCGCTGATTTATAATATACCCCTTAATATATTATAGTACCTAATTAAAGTAAAACATTACCAATGTATCTAAAATATTTTTAAAAATAAAATGTTTCTTAAATTAATTTTTTACTCGTTTTTTTTTAATTAATTTTTAATTTGATTAAGCTCTTTACATCGAATGTGAAAAATATAGAAATCACAATGAGTAATTGATAAATAAAAAAAACGCTTGTACCTACATAGATGTTATCCAATAAATCTTAAATTCTTAAATAAAATTCCCAATAAGTTAACTACCGAATGAATAAAATGAAAAAAATTAATATATTATAAAATTACAACCGATATACCAAAATGGTGTTCCAAACGTATTTGTATGGAAATTACTGAATGATATTGTCTATCATAATATCTTTAAAATTTTAAACCAATATAATACAAATACAAATAAAATTTGAAGAGAGCAATTTAAAATGGCCTTATTTTAGAATCTAGACAGGCTTTATTCGTCGACTTAACCAAACCAAGAATATTAATGAATATATAATGATGTCTAGTGAAAGTAGCACGGTAATATTGGGTTGGTCTCTCTACTTGATCTAAAAAAATTTAATTTCAATTTAAATCAGAATTATTTTTTCCCATATCATTTCAGCACATGTCGCGTAATAATAAATAATAGCACCTCCAATCTAGAACTAAAAATACACGAACATACCAAAATACCCAATTTCACACACACAGACGGATAGATTTTTTAATTAAATGTAATTAAACTCGAAAAACGTGTCCATACTTTTGCAATTACACGGACCGGTTTCGTATATCCTTCTAACTCGATCGATCATAAGAACAACAAGAATAATACACATACTTCAATACAAAGTACAAATTCATGGGAACATAATTACCTTACCGGAGATCCTCAATATACATAAAAAAATCTAAACTATAATCAAATCTTTTATCTTTTTTTTTTTTATAATAAAAATTCATGTAAACCAGTAAACCTGTTTGGTATTAACGGGGTCTATCCATTTGCATTTTTTACCAAGTGCAGAATTAGTAATGCATTTATATAAACTACAATAACCATCAAGTTTGCATTTTATCAAACTATGATAAAATCTTCATAATTTAGATATACTTAAATATTTTACATTAAAAATAAAAAAAAAACGGTTATATAAGTATTAAGTATACAAATATCTTTAATTGTACCTTAAGAAACGTGGCAAAATTATAAAAATTAATAATTATAAATTAGGTAATACCTATTAAATAAATTAAAAACGGATTATATATTTCTCGTTATATCTTTACAAGAATTTAGAAAAATACATTTTATGATTATGATTTGTTCGTATATTTTTTACGTTCGAAAGGTCTCAGTTATATATCACCCTCAGAGGATTGGGACAAGGTCATTTACACCTCTTTATTGGGTCGTTCATTCCAGACACATGTGTCTATGCAATCATCCAACAGTGGTTACTAAAGTAAAGCAAGCTAGAATAAATCCATAAAACTAATAACTATAATAAATTTGTAGATTAAGTAAGGTTACTTTCTACATTCCTACGTTTTTTAGTTAAATAAAAACAAACTGGAAATGTATTGGATTGTTAATATTGTAGTTCAAAACGATAAAATTAGATTTATTGATAAATATTACATAAAAATCAACAAAATACTAATAAAAAAAATAGATAAGAATAGTTCAATGATTAATATTAATTATAAACATATTATACATACATAACAAATTATTAGATATACATTAATTATTTATTTTGTATATTATTATATTATTTTATACTCGATTTTATATTTATACCTCGATTTACACTGTAAAATACTAATTTTGAGTCATAAAAAATATTGTAAAATATCTTGTAGAAATGGATATACTCTATTATATACTTCCAAGTTTAAATGTTAAAATCTTATAAGTTATAACAATATTTTAATATACTTAATTCATACTATAAATAATAATAATTTTAAATTCTGAGTGAAAAGATGAATGTACTGGTTTTACTTTTTACAGAAAAAAATTTTTCTTCGATTTTCAATATCAATACTTTTCTTCGTTTAGAAGATAATCTAGACTTTGAAGGATCAAGGTAAATATTTTCAGTACTTCATTAAATAAATGGTAAAAAAAATAAATGAGAAAGCTGTAATTTCTACGCAAAAGCAGTTTTTGACAAAACAACAATTTTTTTTAATTTTATGAATAACTCAAGAAATTTTCATTAAATGTTTATAACAACATTTTTAATACATAGTATAATTTTCAATAATTGTCGATAAAAAAAATCTTATAACTTTGTCCGTCTTTGTCATCTCAATGATTTCTAAAATATATCAACTATTTATCAAAATATTGATATTTTTTAGTATTAATTTTACATTTTCAATTTTTCTTTTTAACTAGGTATAATATTTTAATATATCAATAAAATAATATTATTATTTGGTCAAATAACTTGATAATTATGTATAACGTTCATCAAGTAGTTACTTAACTATTAAAAATATTGAAGTTAGATATTAACTACCTATATCTATATATTATATATATTAATATATTATATTAACTAGTTTTTTTTCATTTCAAATCCAAATGTTGACAAAATTAGATATTAAACAATGAATAACAATAACTTTTAATTAAGATCTATCTTAATTCAAAAATATTATCTATACAAAAATTATTACATATTAATGTAACAATATAATAAGTAATAATGTAACTATTACATAAATTATTAAATTTTATAACAACTATATTATGGTATTTAGAAAATAAATAGATTAACCTACCTATTTTATGCTATTTCTTATTTATAAAACTACGTCTATTTCATGGTAGGGCGATCCTCACTCAAAACTTAATATGAATAATATTATACTCATAATAATTAAATACACAGGGGCCAGTTTTCATGTCGCGGACTATAATTATCGCTTTTTTGTAATACTTATAGGTAGTAAAATAAATTATTTAATAAGTAGTAAGACATAAAAATATATTAGTAATATAGGCTGAGACCCACGCACAGAATCATTTTTAGGTGCAATGATACTCAAAATTAACATAGATTACAATGACTTACTTAAGTACTCAATTATTTTATATCTAAAATCAGATTATATGAAAATGTTAAAAACCAAAATTACATACGAGTACTTATTATGAATGTTAAGCATGAACGATAACGATGGTCGATAGCAATAATGAAGAAGATGAGAAAATAACTATTTTGAATGCTCAAAATAAGGTATGGCGAAAAATCTATGGCCCTGCGTTCAACGAAAATTTGGAATGTTGGAGAAATAGGAAAATAGTAATAGGGAATTTCAGGAATATGAATTTACCAGTAACAAGTTTCATAAAAGACTCCAATGGCTAGACAATATTCAAAAGAGAGAGAATGATCTTTTAAGTCTTAAGAGCACTTTTAAATTTAAAAAATCAATAAATTTTCTTTTAAAGAAAAATTCACGCCAACTACCCAAAAATAGGAATTGACGAAGAATATGAAAGCAATTTTCAATTGGCATACACAATTAGTATAAAAATGTTCAAGACAGATAAAAGAGACAGAATATTCTTGGTAACAACTGAAACTATTAAAGTAATTTGGCCAGGAAATAAAAAAGACTATCTATTCTATTTGTAACTTAGTATGATCACTATAATTGAATGTATGACTGCAGTAGTAAGTTTCATAATTCATCAAACAATAAATAATAAAATAACAATATAAACTTTGATAATAATAATATAATACTGTAAAATTAGTACTTAATATTTCTCAAAAATAGACGGGGAAAAAATAGAAATAAAATTTAAATGTATTTTTAGAATACTGGATAATTTCCTTTAGTCAATACTCAATATTAATTAATGTGATACCTGCATGTATCTTCTGTCTTACAAACGTAATAATACACCAAAATAAATTATCCATTTAACACGTGCTATTTTTAATATAAGACTGAATTGATAGCAAATTTAAATTTAAAATTTAAATAACTTACACATGGCCTAACTAACATAATAATCTTTAAATTTAATTATAGTCAATAACTCGATATATCTACTCTAATATTAAAAAAAAAAACAGTTTAATGGATTATTCTGAACGTAAGATTTGCCATGTTCTACGTTGGTAAGACTGAGATAAAACGTAGTAGAAGGGTATAAAACTAATTCAATTACTGGTTCAGCCTAAAATTAAAAAAGATATTTTAATTAAAATAATAAGTGAGATAATAAGTAATAAAGATGTTTATTTATTCATTAGTAGTATAAATTATGACCGTTATATTATTAAAAAATAATATCTTGAATGATGGCCTAAAGCAAATTTTTGTATTGTTAGTTGTTATATTTTCCTTCTATAAATTCAACATTTTTTTATTAATATTTTTTACAATTATATCAGTCTAGAATTTACTTCAGAATATTTATATCTAAGTATACAATATAGCAACTAAAATATTTGCTTAAAATTAATATTTTTTATGGGTGATATTCAAACTTAATTGTACTAATATAATATGCTCAACACGAATAAAAGACCGTTTACCGCTCTAAAAAGATAAAAATGTCTTGGATTATTTTTAACTCAGAAAAGGTTGGATATTGAAATGATACTCACTACTTAGTAATATTTATTCTACAATTAATGAAACTCCATTAACCTTTCTGAGAAGATTTCAAATAAAAGAAACAATGTGATTTCCAATAACTCTAAATTCAACCTAACGTGTTTTATACTTTTATCTTGTTATTTTCTAGCTACCTAAATTTAATATTTTAGATATAATCGAAGATAACATTTTCCCAGGGAAATGGGAATTATGGTTAAAAGATTTAAATAGGTATTTATATACTTATATGTAAAACAGAATACTTCTCTAAAATTATCACATGACATAATATATAGAATATAGATATAATGAGTATCATGAACAGTGGCGACGGGATTATTTAAGATTTATTTGATAAGGATTATTTAAAGCAATTGCTTTAAGTCTGAAAGCCCTTTGGCCACTGCTACTTATTTAGGGTGGCGGTAAAAATATTTAAAATATACAATATGCTTCAAAGCTTCCACAATTTCGCGCCGCCACTGATCAATAGTTTTATCCCCTGTTTTATCTATAATACAAAGTATTTAATAGCATTCTATAATTTATATTTTATAGTACCTATTCTTTTTTAGTATTTATTTTTATAATATTAAAATTGGGTATTTATTGTATAATTTAGATGAATATAATAGTGGACCTCAAATACTGTGGGATATATTATTATCACGACCAGATAATTTTATAAGTACATTTTTACGTAAAACTTAGTTCCCGAGTAAGTTCCTTTGTTGTAATTGCCCAATGCATATACTGTTACCCATTTTGCCAATGGGAAATCTCCCTCCATAAATTTTTTTTTCGTTTTTATTATTATCAACTAGGTATAAAACTAATTATTTTGAAATTATAATGTCAACTCATTTGGCGTGTATATTTATGATGAAAATACTTAGAAATTTAAGTTAACTTAAACTAAAGTATAGGTAAATATTATTATTTTAATGCTACCAACCAATCAGAATGCATTAGGTAGAACAATAAAATATAAATTAATAACCAAATTGTAAAAAAGCATTAACATGCATTAGCCATAATATTTTCAAAAAAAAATAAAGAGTACAATTTCATGTACTTATCACTATTAATAAGGACAGAGTTATATCCTAACAGTGATAGTAACTTCTTGGGACTTATTTTATCTAAAATTTAAATTATAGTTAAGACTCTATAGGTAGTATATATTATATAACAAAACTATTTTTAATGAAAAACTTTATATAATGTAAAATGTAATTGAAAATTGTTGGTTTGCTATACAATAGCTAACATTTTGCATTGGTTTGCTATACATTATGATTAAAGACTGGATTTATATGTTTTTACATATCGTTACTGGGTCTATGCAATCATATGAGAGTAAAAAATGTGGACGATTCGTTCAATTCTGAGTTCGTAGAAAAAAGTTTTTTTTGCATATTTGAGAATATTTTATAAGTTAGAGAATATTAATTTCATTTAGCATATTTTAGAATATTTAGTAAATTGTGAAAAAAAAATATTTATTTATTATTAATTTTAATATTACGGTACCGGGAAAATTGCTTAATATTTCAAGTTTCTTTTTTATTCTTCAGAAAGTAAATATTTGCCATTGCATACAACAAAGGAATATTGTTTTTTTATACATATATTATTTACCTATATATGTATAATAAATTGTTATTTTGAATGTTGAGGAATATTTTTGAATGTTGTAAAAAAAAAAAAATTGTAAAAATGCATATTAAAGCATATATTGATATTCATTGATTATTTTTTTGCATATTTTTAAGATTTTTAAGAGAATATAATGAGAATATTTAAAGGTTTTTTTAGAGAATATTAGCATCATATTTAAGGTATTTTAAAAGAATATAAATCCGGTCTTTAATTATGATACATTAGTTCATTAAGTATCTATAACAAATGAGCATATTGTACAAATTTTTATTTTTTCACAAAGATGATACCAACTAATAACAGGTTATGGCCAAATGGACAAAATTCATAGAAAAATACTGAAAATGTAGCAAACAAGTTCAAACAAAGATAACAGACTATTTTAAATAATTACCAGATAATTACTGCATACATAAGATAAAATAATAATAAGATGTTTATAATATAAAAAAACGATAAATAATAAAATCCATTTAAGTATAATTTTTGTATCAGTAAATTTTCTTTCTTTAAACCCCTATTTATTAAAAAAATTCATTATAATGAAAAAAAATGTTGGTCCCTTAGGATTCATTATAGAAAGTTTGTACTGTATATAAATGATAATAATAATAACAAATGCTTAATAAATATGTATACAATAATGAAATTAAAATTTTGGATTAGTACACAAAATTTGTATACAAAATCAGTCAGAATCAACATTAAATGTTTAAATTGCATAGGTATATCTTTAATTTTCCAATGATCAAAATATTTTTTACAACTTGTATTATTAAATAGTCTTGTAAATAAGTAACCACTAGATATTCTAACACAAAATAATTTTATTTTTAATAGAAATTAGATATTATCAGTGTTGAACCTTAAAGACCATTTGTGTTTCAACAAGAGTTGATGAATTAAAAGGCACTTGATTAGGTAGTTATCATAATAGTTTACATGCACAGTATAATTTTGAATAGATAAAAAATATATTTAAGGATTTTTGATTGTAGATAATATAACATTAATTGAATAATACAGCATAAATAAATTGTGTAAGTATTTTTTGCTCGATTTTTTGTCTATTTCTTTTAACATAGGTAAGTCTATGTCGTTGAACTTATATATTACTATATTAGGTGGGTTAGGGTACATATCAATAATAGCCCCTAAGCATTAGTAAATGATCCTAACACTTGTAATAATTTAAATAAAGAGCAGTATAATACAGAGGAGTAACTGAGAGCCTGCAAACATTGAGGAGGGCCCACGGTAATTTGGGGCCTTTGGTTATAGGGTTCTATTTGCTATAACAATATTTTAGCCGCCCATTTTTTATTCTTGCGGGGGCCCTATTTTTTTGTTATGCCACTGGTATAATATTATTATTCATTACAAATAATGCCAACTGGTCTCTTCTTAAAATGTTCTAGTGTGCACTACAAGGTGATTGCTTTAGAAATAGCTAATAAAAGGTATTATGTTGAACAAAAATTGATTCTATAAAATATGTTATACTTATAGTTAGGTACATAATAAAAAACAATTACAATACATGATGAATGTAGATAAAAATAGTCATTGTTAATATTATTTCAATTAGCAATTCCCATGCTAATTAAAAAATATAGTATCTATTTATATAAATTAAAATGTTATGTATTAAAATATTAAATAATGCTATTTATTATTATTATTTTTGTTTGTTTTTAGTATGTAAACAATCATACAGTTTAAGCACAATAAATTTATGTAGAAAAAGTAACAATAAATCATGAAACATTGGATAAGAGGCCACCCATTGACTGCACTTTGCTTAAATAAATTATATTTTGTATATATATCATTTTTTTTTTTAACTAATTACTTTTTTTACAAATACAATGTTGCGAGGTTAGAAATTCTATGTATATATTTTGGTTATATTTAAGTTTTGAAATGTAAACATTAGGTATGCAATATTTTGTAATTTAAGAAATTAATGGGGGATGTGAGAGACTTTGATTCTCTCCATTAGGATTAACACTCTATTAAGGGGGCCGGTGCTAGATTTTTAAATTTTCCGCAATTCTGTAAAATTTGAAAATTAAATTTTGCATCAGAGTTACCACCTTAGTTATACTTTTCCATTAATTTACTACCCGATACCTATTTAAGGGGGATTAATAGGGTGTAATATATCGAAAAAAATGACTTCACAGGAATAATTCTCAGGCCTTGTAGAATTGTCGGATTTTGGTAAATATATTTTTATTTGAAAGAGGAAGACTTTCCACAGGCTGCATCGAACTCCGATTTTTATTTTATTCAAAATAATAGAAAAATATAATTTATACAAAATTGCTTAAAATTGTATTATTTTTGATGACAGATTATAAAGTTTCAGATTAAAATATTGAAAAACGGAGATCGATGCAGCCTGCAGAATATTACTCTCTATTAGTTAAAAAAAAAA
>VUJU01001791.1:26820-46446 GCA_009835225.1 Aphis craccivora
AAAAAAAAAAACTGATGTTTGGTACCAATGACACAAATAATGCAATAAATATAATTATTTTTTTAATAAAAGAATATCTACTAAAAAATGCTAAATTAATATAAACTAATAAAAAATTTATTGTTTTATCACTTTTATTATAAACTAAAATATAATATTAACTAGCGAGGGTTTGTTTTTTGTACAAACTATACTCATTTAACTAATTTTAATTAATTTATAAACATTTAGAAAGGTTATTTTTTAGCAAACCTTAAATAGTAATGCTCAAAATGTATAGCTTTTATAAATTGTACTCTTTATAGTTATATTTAAATACTTGGATTATATACACATTTTAATAAAAATTTAGGTTTTAGTGCGATTTTATATATTTTAAAGTAGGCTCACTTTAATGGGCAATAAATGAAAAATATAATTTTTTTTTTTTTTGTGGCAAGCAGTGACATTAGGCGGCAATTTGTCTCATACAACATTGTAAAATAAATAGAATTCAATAATTTATAAAACATACCACCTTAAGTTTTAAATCAAAAACTAAAATAGATTTTAAATAGATTTATAGTTTTATAAAACATTTAACTTGTGTAATTTTAAAAGGAAAAAGTTTTTCAAAAATATTTCAAAAACTTGAAAAAAATATTGTAGTAAAATACAACTGACAAATCAGTGGCACCGAGCTCTAGATCCAAGTGTTGCGACCGTAACACATGCTTTGGGTGGGTGGTGGTTCTCGTAGGCATATCTCTCTAAGATCTAAAGCAATACCATATAATCCACGGTCAACAGTTTTAGCCTGTCCAGCGAGAGAACGCGCCGATTCTATGCATCCTCCTGCACCTCCCTGCTGTCGAAACCGGTTTCCCTATGGCAGGATGACGTATGGGGATGCGCAGAAAACCCAATTTTGGTTGGCCCGCGGCGCGTTCTCTCGCTGGACAGAGTATAGCTATAATTATTAAATATATGAAGATGTTATATAATATATAACACATACATTATGTGGGTCATAAAACAAATTTAGGTGGTGGGTGTCTAAATAAAAAATTATAACTTCGCAACATAATTTTAAATGAACCTCGGAACCATTGACACAAATTAAGATAAATTTTTAATTAAATGTGCTATAAACTATAACTAATGCATTTTTAAACTATTATAATATTATATAAAAAATTTAATTTAATTTTATATTTAATGAACAGGACATTTTTTTAATGCATTTTAAGGTATTTTCAGAGCAATAACACAATACATTTTAGTCACATTTGAATGCAATAAAGTTTGAGCTTTATTGTTTAGATTTTATATTTAAATTATGATTAGCAATAATAAGCTATTCATGTTTCATAATAAAAATAATGTACTCACTTAAATGATTTAATATAGATATGCAATAATATAAATAATATACATCTATAACTCATTCAAATCTTTTAGTATATTTAAATATTTTTCTTTGTAATAAAATAACCTATGTAGATTTAATATAATCATTATAACAAAGAATTAAGATTTATGTTATATATTAATAATATTATTTAATTTCTTAGTAATTTTAGATTAATGTTTTAAAGTAATAAATTAATAATTCAAACAGTTCTTACTTCAGTGTACCCCATTGCGATTAATTGAGTAAGTGTCTGCCGTAATGCGTTAAGTTCTTTATCGACACAGTTATTCGAAAGAGAACTAAGGCCAGATACAGACCCAATGCCAGAGGTGGCTGATCCTGAAGCACTTGAGATGCTTGACACGCAGCTGGCAGCGCTGCTGTCGCAGCCACCAATATTTGCGAAGGGCAATAGTGAATTGCGGATTTCTGCCAATGCCTTTTGGCGGTAGCCCGAAGATGATGATCGGGTAGATGGTTTGCCCGATGCAGGCGCCGCAGAGTTCATGCTGGCGACGGCTTCCTCGGGCGGCCCATGACTAACTGGGGGCCGAGGACACACAGACTACGCACTCACACACATGGCAATTTTGAACACAACATGTGTTGGTATATAGATTAACTTAACTAGCAATCACATGGTTGATATAAACAACTGAAGTTACTTAATACAAAGTAAAATATCCACCAAATCTTTGCGGATGAAAATAAACACCTGAAACATAAAAACAAATTATAGAGATAAGTGCTAAAGTAATAAATAGTACAACCTTCAGGAATGTCTTTTTCTAAAATATTATTTTTCATAATATTCATATTGTATTAATATGAAAATATTATTAATACTAGGTATGTAATAAAAGCAAACTACTATTAAAATATAAATAAGTACAAGATTAAAACCTATATTAAAACTTATTAAAACCAAAAATGTTAATATAAATTTAGGTAGATAAAAAAGAAGTTTATATACCTATAAGTAAATTATTGATTTCTTATCTTAAAATTTAAGAACCTCATATATGACCAAACTAAGTATCCAAAGTATACTATGTTCAAATTCTTTACAAATTAATACCACATTTATTTAAGTATCTTAAGGTATCATAATTACATATCACAGCTAATTAAATTTATAAAATACTTTTATTATATTTTGCTACTTTTTAAGTAGGTACCTCCTAATAATAGAACTCGTAATAGAATAATAATTATAATATTTAAAAATTAAATGTATCTTTCTGTTAAAATAAAATATTTTGTATGATTAATGATTATAAAAAAATATTCTATAACACAATACAATTTCTATAAAATTCTACCTAAAACATCTACCTATATAATTAAGTTAGTTAGGTACTATTTTTTTAATATACAATAAATTATTTAAATACTTGCTATTATTTGTACATCAAATTAAAATTTCTATCAATAATAAGCCTATTAATTTTATTCTATTTAAATAATAAAATAAATCAATAAAAATAGATAATATTACAATAATTATATTATTTTATAGGTAACATTAAATAATATGGAATATATTCTTATATACCACTATGTACACTAGTGATTAAACACTTAGAAATTTTGTATAATCAATATTATGGTAATAATATGTGACATACCACATACCTATTATACTTAAGTACCTATAGATATAAATAAATTAGTAGACAAGATACTTAAAATAACACACTTATAACAGACTAATTATTAGTTACCAAATAACTCAATGACCATAAACAAAATTATAAACATAATATGTGGTAATATCAGAATTTAAAAACTTAAATGTAATACCTACACATAAATAATTAATTTTTATGATAACAATAACATATTTGGACAATGAAAAAATAATTTAAGATAAAGAGTTAAGATCTATTACAGGAACACTGCTTATATATGTATAAAAGTCAAAAGATTTTATTTCTCTCCAATTTTTGAATATTTTGAGTTGTATAACTTAAGAAATATCGCCCCTTAAAATGTTTAATAAATGTAGTAAATAGCAACATAGTTTACACAAGTAGGTAAATATTATTAAATTACTAAATTTTAAATTCAAAATATATATAGTGATGGTTTTCCATATTACAACACTATTAATGTTTTCATTGGATTTACCAAATTTATTATGGAAAGATAATAAAAATCCTAAAGTAACCTTCTTGAGTAATATAATATAGATAATAATGTAGGTACCTAAATATATTTATTCAGATTCAAATATTCAATAAATACATAAAGACTCAGCTTACAAAGGAAAACAAAAAACTTAGAAAAATCTAAACAAATTAATACGAACAATAAGTAATCACATACAGATATATTATAATTATTAATACTAAAGACCAACCTATCCAACATACCTACAATATTTAATGTCCTTCCCCAATTATTCATAAAAACACCCATGACTATAGTTCGATAATTAACATGCTTGTCAGTCGATCATCAATGTTTTTCAATGTAGGTATACCATTGAATAATAAATTTGTTAATAGTATAACATAAATCATTAAATCGGAGGACAAGGTTAGTATCTACAAACTACATGATACATAATAAATGTCTACAACTTTTGAAATCTCAGATATAAGACAGATTACCATAGCAAGACACCCGGTCATGCTCGGGCACCTAAAATTGGTACCTGTGTATGAATTATCATGTGGGTACTAACCTCAAGACCAGCAGCGCATCTTTAACCCGTCGTTGGAGGGTCTTCGGTGTCCGTGTTCAATGCACGTACCCACCACCAATGCAGCCTTTGGACGATGAACAGAGAACTCGCGACACTTTTCGCACATTTAGAACGAATGCGGATCGGCGTTTCCAAGGGACGAAGCACACACGAGCGGGGCTCGCGCAAAGGCGACCGTCGGGCGTCGAGTTGGCGGGCACGGTTGCAATGAAAAAAATAATAAAAAGTATCATAAAACAGTATTATCGAGAAACGAAAACAAAGAGTCTAGTGAGTCTACGTTGTCGAATGTGCCATTATCATGGCCGCCGCCATATTGCTACAACATTCCGATGTCCCCCCCACCAACGGGAGATAATTAAAACTAGTCGAAAAATAACTGCACGGTTAATTAACACAAATACACAAGAACGATCGTAAATAAATCTTCTTTCATTTTTTTTCTGTTCATTTCTCACGTCCCGGCCTTTTTCGGTATTTTCTTTATCGTTTTAATATATTAATAAATTCGTATTTTTATTACCGAAAAAAAAAAATCCAACAACAATAATATCACACGGCGGTGTCGGCGTATCGTTCTGCGGCGGCCGAGTGAATGTGTGTGTGTGTGTTTGTGTGTGTAGTGAGTGGTGCACCGAACGGCGTGCACGTAGTACGTACCCGCTACGTCGGTGTGACGGTGTCGCCTACGGGCTACGAATCCGGGACCACAAATGGGAGTCGGAAAATTTTCGATTAAGAGACGCGCATCCTTTTTTATTTTCAAATCCAAACAGTAAACAAACTATATAAAAACGGTCAAACGTATTGAACGGGATGATAGAAAAATGAAAATAAAACCGTAAATAATTTTTTTTTTAGAGGTAGGCAGGTAGGGTGTACGCGCGACCGTATATAGGTATTATTATTATTTCTACCCAAAAACGTAATTATTTTTCTCCATCTCATCTGGACCACCTGGATATTGTTTCTCCTGTAGATCTGCAGTGAATGACGAGAACTACCGTCTACTGAACGTACACATAATACAGTACCTAAACTCGAGACTTTTGAGATGATAGAATCTCCGGACCAGCTCAGTCTCACCGTGACACTATACCTATACTATTATAATATGTATAGGTTTAGGTATAATATTGTGTATTCGCGTGTGATATGATAGTAAGGATGATGATGATGATGATAATAATAATAATAATAATATATTATCTTCTTATACATCATCCAATGCAATACCTAAAATATTTCTTTAAGTCGTCGTACGGATCTCGAGAACCGGATCTCAAGTCCGATCCGCTTTAAGTGTGTATCAGTGTATCACCACGGTATTACGATTATTATTATTATGCACTCGGACGATGGCTCGCTCGGATCGTCGCCGTCCGGACGTTCGTATATATATATTATTATATTAAAATGTTTTGTTACGGCTCGAGCTCCGCCTCGGTATTATCATATGTATATATGTATGTCGAAGAATGCGCGGAATGCCGGCGGCTGCGACGGGAATGTTGACGTGAAACCAACGTACGATGTATACGAAATATTATTATTATTACTATTATATTGTGCAACCTCTCGGCTCTCGTATATAGTCGTATATACTCGTATGCATTGCTCCCGTCTTTAAGTGTGCGTTCGTACACGACGACAACTACGCGATACACGCGCGCATATCCATAGGTATACACGCACTAGGCACCAGATATTCTATGAATATTAAATATTGTATATTATTTTGACATTTTGTATGCATATAAAATATATAATATTCCATTATAATATGTTATACCATTGATTATAAATACTATTTATTCGTAATCAATGGTTATACATTTGTGTAAGTACGAATAAGAGCGTTTTTTTAAATGAGAGCGCGACCAGCGGAAAACTGGGAAATAAAGTGCCTTGTACGGGAGAGAGGTAAAAAATAAACAAACATAGGTATCTCATTTTTTAAACTAGACCGAGAGCGAAAATCTCACCATTCGTCACCGCCGTCACTCAAAATGGCGAAATTTCGGCTCGGTCTTGGCCGCCAGCTAATGGCGAAACGCACGTGATCGCCGTCGCAATCGCGATAAGCCCTGGCGCAACAGTTGAGCCCATCTCTCGTGGTGGCGTCGTCACGGCAACACCGGGCGGCCGTGCGCGATTCATATAGGTAAATAGAGTCGGTTATAAATAGTATTTATACTATTTATAATCAATGGTAATAGGTAACGACATTAAAATAGTTTATAATTACAATGTAATATTATGTATTTATGTCGCATGAGCTAATGATATATATATTTTTTTTTAACTATAAATGATAATTAGTACAATGCCGCAGTAATTCAGTATCAATACTGTATGTATTAAAATTTAAAATTGATTAATATCTATTATCTATACAAAAAGTAATTCGTTAACATTCAGCAGAGGCGTTCTCAGGATTTTTCAATGAAGGGGGATGAAAGAAATGGTTACATGATAAGCCGTAAGGGTTACCAAAAGTAGACAAGGTGTATCACTAATATATGTAAGAAAATAAAGAACCTTGGGGGGATCTATCCCTCACATCTCCCCCGTGAGAACGCCCATGACTTTTAGATAACAATAAGATTATGTATAATTTAGGTATCCATTTTTCACCATTTACCCGTAAAATAATTATTTTTTATTAAACAAATTTTTGATATTTTCAAAATAAAAAGTAACTGTCAGTAGATACCACTTGAAATTTTCACTAAATGTTCATATTATGATTTTCATTTTATGATAATATTTTCAGAATTTTCAACTCTTTTTGAGTTATTATAGATATAACAATTTTTCAATTTTATTTAGTTTTTTTTTAACTGCTTATATGTGTTGATAAAATTTATTCACCTACATTTTTTAAAAAATTAATACAAAATGCTACTAATGTTTTTCTGAAATACGTGGAACATTTTTTTTTTTATATGCATTTGAACTTTGAAGTTAAAACTGTCATAAGTCGTAACTGGTCAAAATTCAAAAAATTCCATACTATTTTGTAGTTATAAATTCGTAAATACTTTTCTTTTTATATCTAAGTGTTGAAGATTTAATACAAGATGTCAAGATTCCTCATCATAAGTACCTAATTCATACTAAAACCATAAAATCTAATGAATATATAAAGGTAATAATTTTTATAGACATTTTAATTTCAATTTTGACGAAATTACTTATTTAAGGATAAATAACAACATTAATTATTTTGTTATATAATTAAAAAAACATTATTCGTGGGAACTTGAAAGTTTTACATAGGTATATATTTATTATTATGAATATTTATTTACATTTTACACTATGAACCTATTTTAATGTTTTACGGTTTTTACAGAAAGCTGTTATTAAATGTTGAGTCGTAAGTAGTTGTTATTTTTATATTATGCACTATTACACATCAACTGCCTATTTAACTATTTAGTTAAATAAAACTAATATTTTCTTACCTTACCTATAATAACTATAAAATAGTCTATACTCTATCTATATTCCATAGTCTCTATAAATACCTATTACTTATCAATTATATCATAATGCCGCATAGGTACTATGTACATATTTTATTTTTTGTTAGTACATAAAGATGACGTGAAACACTCAATAGTCAAATATTACTTATTGCCCACTACAGAGTGCAGATGAATGATAATTATTATTATTTATTAAAGATTAATTATTATAAACTTATAATTGATACTAATACTTATAACTTTACATAAGAGTATTATTTTGTTCTTGTATAGTTGTTTAAATACTATAATTAAAAAGCCGCAACAATTTAAAAATCGTTAAAAACAATTTACCTAAATGATCTGAATTCTGAATAAATAAAATAGGTACTAAAATAGATATATCTATAATTCAACAATAATTAAACAAAATAATATTATTATTATCTCAATAAGTTCACAACAAAATAAAATATAATGGTGTGGTAAGGGCGGAAACTGAGTTATTTATGCAAATATCTATATTATAAGGTATTCTATTATGATATATAAAAATATAAAATATATACGACACCTATAATATCGAGATTAGCCAAATTGTTTCATAAACCAGCATGGCAAACTAATTATTAATCTTTCATAGTTGGAAAAACAAATTTATTTTGTCGTGTTCAATTCGTGTCTCGTGACTCTATTGAATGACATTTGTGAGTCGTGACTACTGGACTACCATTGATTAGTGAATATCTACCGAATACCATAGTCCAAACTATAAAGCCTAAAGTAAAATAATATAATAATTGTAATACAGGTACAAGGTACAAAAAATACCACACACCACACCAGTTACATCGGTCCTCCATTTTGGTCCCTATACCTACTTCGTGATGACTGATGACTAGTGACTACATTAATCATTAATCTAAGACCGTGACTTAATATTATAATATTATTATCACAAGTAGGTACTATCAACGAGAATGTGACAAGGTGTATTTATTCTATCATAACACTAGTCATTTAATATATTATCTATGATAACCGTTAAAAAAATGATATTGGACATTTTGGTAGGTACTCAGCTTTCAATGCTTTCATAGCTCATGCTACTTTTTTAAAACTATATATACAATATATACTTAGGCTTCTGCCATCTGCAAAGTAAATTCTAATTCATAAACTTTTATTAATTCAAATTTTAATGGCCATGTAATAGTGAAAATGTTCTTTTCTGTATTTAAATTAATGATGATTAAAATTATTACAAAAGTACCACTACTTGGATCATATATGAAATTACGAGCTCGAAAAATTGATATTGTGGATACAATTGAACAATGTGAACAGATAGCTGTCAAATTTGAAAAGTAAGCGAATATTAGGTACTTAACTAATTATATTATCTACCTATTCATTTAATTTTTAACTCATAATTAGATCAACCACTTACTTGCCAATTCTCGGACTAGATTGTGAATGGGTGACACAAAATGGAATTCGTCATCCTGTGGCATTGTTACAAATTTCTGACAACAATGGAATGTGTTCCTTGATTAGATTGTCTAAATTCAAAACTATTCCATCATCTTTATCTGTAGGTATAATACTGTACAATACAATTTAAACTTCTCATTATACCTAATATTAATCATTTTTATTAAATACTTAGGACATTCTGAGCAACTCTAATATAATTAAAGTTGGTGTTGCTATTATGGACGATGCTCATCTACTGATGAGTGATTACAATATCAATGTATCTGGATGCATTGATTTAAGATACTTAGCTCAAGAATGTTGTGTAGAAGAAAGAAGTTTGGCAGCTCTTGCATATAAATTGCTGGGATGTACATTAGATAAAGATTGGCATGTTCGAGCTAGTGATTGGGAAGCTGAAGAATTGAATGATCGACAAACTGAATATGCGGCATTGGATGCTTATGTAGCTGTCAAGATTTTTGAACAGTTGAGGAATAAAAAAGTAATTTTTCAGAACAATGTTTGAATCAATGTATGTATATTCATTTTTAATAGATATCATGGTGGGACTGGCTATTTTTATCAGACAAACAAAAATGGGATATGGTTACTAATATATACTCAAATTATAAAGATCTACCGTATCAAAATGTTCGAAGTAATGGAAACACAAAATTTAAACCTAAATCTAATGTTCGTTTATATTCAACTTCAACAATTAAATCTGCTAAAGTGTATGATAATTGCTTGATGGAAAATGTTGATGGAACTGTGATGTCAACTTGTAGTCATAAAAAAGTTGATTGGTTAAGTATTGCAGTAATTATTATAATAAGCCATTGCTTACAATAGATACTTATACCCTTTGTATTGTCATATATAGGTATATATCTCAAGGTTTAGCTAAATTGGTTAATGATGATCCAAAAACTATAAGACTTAACTTCCCAGCTGACTTGAAAAATAGAAAAGACGATTTTTCTGTTCTTCCTCGGGAAAATATTTGTACAGTTTGTGGTCGTTCCGAACATTTTCGCAAGAAAAGTATCATACCAAAAGAATTTGTTCGATATATGCCAAGTATGTATCATTTACAAATTTTATTTTTAGTTTTTTATCTAACATGAATACATTTTCACTTTAG
This sequence comes from Aphis craccivora, assembly GCA_009835225.1. Classification (NCBI taxonomy): domain Eukaryota; kingdom Metazoa; phylum Arthropoda; class Insecta; order Hemiptera; family Aphididae; genus Aphis; species Aphis craccivora. The sequence goes on from VUJU01001791.1 coordinate 37,020, forward strand.
CTGAATATAAAAGTCATATACCTCACGATACATTGCTATTGTGTTATTGGTGTCATATCAAATCAAATGCTTTTGATTTCATAATACGTAAAAAAATATTTAATATGTGTAAAATTGAAGAACAAAATCCAAATGAAAACCAAAAAGTAATTTTATTAAGCCAAAAGTTGTTTTCAAATACTTAAAAATGTTTAAAACTTAATATATTTATTTATTTTAGATTCCAGCATATGTGAAAATTATGAGATCAAAAAGTCTTGCTAAAACTCTTTTAAAATCTCGACATTCATTACCAGATAAAATAGCAAATGAATTAAGACTAGAAATTGCAGAAACGTATAATATGAAACCTAATCGAGTGTTTGATACATTTCTTGAAACTTTACTCACCATCAAATCCATAAAGTCAGTTTTAGAATAGTTAAAATATTTAATAATTACTATTATACTGAGAACCAGTTTTTATAAATTAAATTAAATATATATATGCTGTTAAAGGTATGAAAATGACTGCCAACATAACAGTGCTGCAGAAAAAGTAGTAAAACATTTTTTGGAACGAGATGCAATACGTGAATTAAAAGCAATATGGAGACAGCATTTTCTCGATACAATGAAACCAAAACATTTACCTCCTTTATGGTCAGTTAATTATGATGGGTAAAAGAAATTATACAAAACTGAAGATTATGTTAATAATTTTAATTTAAAAATATATAAGTTTATACATTTTTAAAAGTTTTATTTTACATTTTAATTAGTTATACAGTTTATTTTTTTAAACTATTTACTATATTATATAAGAAAAAAAGCAAAAGGTATTTAAGTTACTTATCTTACCAATTTCTGTTCCCCTTGTAAGTTCTTGTTGCTCACGCTTCACTATAGTGTTATTAGTAATTTTGATAAGAAAAAAAAATATAACATAAAAATATATAACAGTAATTTTAATCTAAATACAATTTAATGTTAAAATGACAATACTTAAAAATATAGAAATACATAATCAATAAACCATACAATATTATATTAAGTCTACACAAAATGAATAAATTAAAATTAAATACCATAATACTAATTAGATAAATTGTATATTTACTTAAGTCAACTGACTTATGTTTGACTGCATTCGTACAAAAAAAAAAAAAAAAAGGCTGTAAAGAGTAACGCTTTGGTGTACAGTAGGTATCGAGTGGACCTAGAATATATTTTCCAGTAGGTGGTGAATAAGGTAGTTTATGTTTTAATGACCAATGACCTGAAATCTGAATACCCCAATATTAAATTATGTATAGAAAACGGCAATGCATTTAACAACTGGTGTGTAATTCAAGTTTCTACGACTAGTAATTTTTACCTTTAACAAAAATCTATTAGATATTTGATAGTAAATAGTAATTTTACCCGTGAATTTTTGATTTTGTAAAAATTTAAACTTATGATAATTTTTTTTTTTATTTGGCCAGTGATCAACTTCTTTCATAACTATTGTAAGCCAAACTTATGGAAAACCTTGTATTACATTTTCAATTCTAAGCTAATTATACAAAATTATTTGCAAATATTCATGATTTTGACAAATTTTGTCAATATTTGAACTTGTGCTTAAAATTAAAATTGAGCTTATGAATTCTTATAACTTTTTGAATCACTATAACTATGACTTAAAAATACTTTGAATTAAAATTTCAAATATTTTTACTTAGCCAAAAAAATTTTATCGACATAGATAAAAAAAAATTCTCTAAAAAGCCTTAAAATAGGCGAAATCTTTTGAAAATTAAATTATGTAAAGATAAGGTAAATCTAAATAACTGGTGAAATTTTCAAATATCTACGGCTTATACTTTTTCCAATAATAGCAAATATTTAAATTCGTTGAAGTATAAATCGTTATCGTTAGTTACTCAATTTTGTAAAAATTTTAAATCAGATGCTCATATCATTTTTTCCTATAATGACGCTCAAGTTTTCTCTAAAGCTATATGAAGGAAAACTAATTGAAAACTTTGTGTTGAATTTTTTTACCTTAAATATAAATATTTTATAGTAAATATCTAATATTATAGTATTGTGTAATTTTTCTCACCACCTTTAATTGTTAAACGACATACTATTACGTCGTCCATGACGTTTATGAGGTATTATACAAGGCGCGTTTTTTTTTTTTTTTTTTGTGGTATCCCCATTAGGCCTAATCCACATCTTAAGGAAGAACGCGCGAACACCAATTGTGACTTTAATAATTGATATAGATATTATCAAGATTAATAACTACACATTTTTGCGTATAAAATGCATCCCATATGGCCATATATGCCAATTTAAATAATTAATAATATTGTATAGGTAATATAAACAAACAAATAAATACTGAATTATACATTTAGTAAAAAGGTGGTTAAAATAATTTTAGTTATGTCATAGCATGGTATTCGCCCATTTCTAGCTTACTTCTAGTATTGAATTTAAATGCATGTTTTAATTTCTATAATGAAATAAGTGAAGTTGTAGATGCTGAGAGGTTATTGTTCACATCATATTAGAAGTTCAGGGAGTCAAAATGGGTCGAAATTAATTGTTTTAGATAATCAGTCACATGTGTGGGTCTATCCAACGCCCATGATGTCACACGGTGTGTGGAAAGCATCACAAATTTTGGAGATAGATCTATGCCTAAGTACGAAGAATAGATTTAAAAAGAGATATTTTACGTGGAACGTAGGAACACTGACAGGTAGATCTAGAGAATTAGCAAATAATAAAAAATGATAAAAAAAATGTGAATGTCTGTTATATGCAAGAAGTAAAGTGGAAGGGAGAAAAAGCCAGAAAATTGGTTAAGGGTACAAAATCTTTTATTCGGGAAAAACAAATACAAGGAATGATGTAGGAATAATATTTTATATAAAGATGTAATAGGAAAAGTAGTAGAGATTTTCAGGAAAAGTGATAGAGTAATTGTAGTGAAGTGATGGTAGAAGAAAAGGTATGGAATATAAATAGTTCATATGCTACACAAATAGGGTCTGAGGAAAGTTAGAAAGAATAGATTTGGAGGGAGATGAAGTAATACAGAGAATACTAGAAGTAGAGGAGATTGTGATTGGTGGTGATATGAATAAAATAAATAATACTTATAAGAGTACATGGAGGGTATGGATTAAGTTTCAGAAATGATGCAAGAAAAAAAGTACTTGATTTCGCTACAGCGTATGATTTGGCCATTGTGAATACATATTTTAGAAAGAAAAAAGAACATTATGTTACCTATAAAAATGGAAGGAATAAGTCTCAAATAGATTATTTTATGGTGAGAACTGAGAAGAGGTAATGTGAAACAGTGTAAGGATTGCAAAGTAATTCCATGAGAAAGTGTGATAACACGCATAGACTAATGGTTATGGAGATCTGGTGCAATAAAAAAAAGACGACTAGAAAGGATAAAATAAATAAGGAAACAAGTATTAGGTGGGGAAAATGAAAAAGTATTTACATAGAAGATGAGAGAGATTGGTATAGTGAATGTAGAAGGGAGTATAAGCGAAGTGTGGGAAAGTGTAGCGGATAACATAAGAAGTGTGGCTAAGGAAGTATTAGGTGAAAGCAAAGGTAAAATTCCACAAGATAAACAAACATGGTGGTGGAAAAAGGAAGCGCAAGCCATAGTATCATATTAGATTACATAATTTCAAAGAAAATACCACAGTTTGAAGTTTATCAAATATCTAGGAAGATAATTGGGTTGAGTACAAAAATGTATGTAAGGCAGCAAAAAAGGCAGTAAGTAAAACAAAATAATATAAATATGGTGAGTTGTATGAGAGATTAGGAACAAGAGAAAGGAAAATTTAAGTATACAATCTAGCTAAGAGTAGAGAAAAACAAACCAGAGATGAGCTAAATTTAAGGTACATAAAATACAAAGATAAAAAGTGTTCACAATTGATAAGGAGATAATGAATAGATGGAAAAGGTATTTTGAAAAATTGTTAAATGCCAATTTTCGAGCTAGGAAGTAGATCAATGCAGATTGAACTTAGGTATGGTCAATTTAATAAGAGAAGAATAAATATGGAGTGATGTTAGAAAAATGAAAAATAGAAAAGCAGTAGGTCCAGATGGAATACCAGTTGAAGCTTGGAAATTTTTAGGGAGATTAGGAGTAGACTGGTTGACGATATTCTTCAACAGGTTATTCGCCGGAGGAAAACTTCCAGATACTTAGATAAAGAATTATGTGATACCAATTTTCAAAGGAAAAGAAGATGTACATGAATGTGGAAACTATAGAGGAATAAAACTTACGACTCACACTATGAAGATTTGAGAAAAGGTAATTGATTTAAGTATTAGAGGTGAGACATCTGTTTCAAAGAATCAGTTTGGTTTTATGCCCAGCATGTCGATAATACAGCTGATATTTTGTGTAAGACAAGTGATAGAGAGTATAGAAAGAGAAAAAAGGAAGTTATGCATGATTTTTATTGATCAAGAAAAGGCCTACGATAGTGTTCCTATAGAGGTTTTGAAATGGGCATTCATGAAGAAAGATTTGCCTAAAGCGTATGTAAATATAAATAAAGTAGAGCGACCACAAGGGTTAAAAGCCTTGTTGGTAAAACTGAGGATTTTTTATGGTTGGAGTTGGAGTGCACCAAGGTTCAGCATTGTTTTCTTAAGTAATAGACGAAATTACAAAAAGTATACAAGGTGAAGTGTATGTTGTTTGTGGATGATGTAGTGTTGGTTCATGGTAAGAGAGTCTGGAGGATGTGAACTATAGACTGGAAGAATGGAGGGAAGCATTAGAGAGTAAAGGGTTAAAAAATAGTAGAAGTAAAACTGTGTATATCAAGCTTAATTTTCATCTTGGAGATATAGAGTCCAAAGAGTAAATTAGAATAGGCATATAGTGAATATGGTGGGCGATGTAGTGAACGAAGTTGATAGTTTCAAGTACTTAGGATCTGTATTATAAAAGAATGGTGGTTTTGACGAAGATATTATGCATAGTATTAAGTGTTAAATTGATGAAGTGGAAAAAAGCATCAAGTATTTTATGCGATAGAAAAATCCCAATCAGGTTAAAAGGTAGATTTTATAAGACAGTAGTAAGGCCGGCGATGATGTATGGATCGGAATGTTGGGCTACAGCCCTATAGGTGGAACAATGTAGAGGAAAATAAGTGTTACGGTGATGAGGATGTTAAGGTGGATGAGTGAAATGACGAGAGAGGATAGAATAAGAAATGTATGTATAAGAGGTAGTATATAAATAGTTAACAAAATGCGTGAGAAAAGGTTGAGATGTCTTTGACATGTTTTAAGAAGAGAAAAAACCCATGCAGTTTCGGTGACAAAGAACATGAGTGTGGATGGAAAAAGAGGAAGAGGAAGCCGGAAAAGTGATGGTTTGCAATTATACAATGGTATATGAGAATCACTGGTGTTTGTGAGGAGGATGCTAAGAATCGTAGTAAGTGGAAATCGAGGACCAGGGTGGCCGACCCCAAATAGTTGGGAGAGAAGGTGAAGGAAAAGAAGATAATTATCAGATTTTGTATAGAAAACTGGGTAAAAATGTTATGGATTATGGGTTTTGCGTTCAAAACCGGGTAAAATATGTTGAAGGATATGGGTTCTGCGTTCAAAACCGGGTAAAATTGTTTTTGAGTTTCATGTCTGAAACTGGGTACAATTGTTTATAAGCTAGTTGTATATGATACAAAAGTGGGACAAATAATTTACAAATTATGGGTTTTGTGTTCAAAACCGGGTACTATTGTTTGCGAGTTATGAGTATGGGAATGGGATAAAAAAAATTATAAAATTGTGCCGGGATTATGGATGTTGTGATCAAACCCTTATACAATTATTTGTGGGTTCTGCGTTCAAAACCGGGTACAATTTGCAAGTGTGCAGGTTTTCAGGAATGGTATAGGGTAACTTTTTTATGGGTTACCCGTTTAGTAACTCCCTGAATAAATAGTGTGACCGAACTCGAATATAGAAATTAAAAATTTACGTATTAATTTAATAATAAAATCTACTGTAAATCATTAGATATAGGTAAAAATGTTCGATTATAAATTAGCTTATTTAACGCATATTGAAACACATATTATATAGGTATCGCAAAATTGTTGTTTTCGTAAAACACAAAAAATAACAAAAAAATTCAACACTTCTTATTCTAAAAATATACTTAGGTAATACTTAATATATGTATATATGTATGCTATATAATAATAGGTAATTCTATAAAATATAAATCTATAAAAAACATAACTTAGACAGAGTTATTATTAGAGCTGAACTATTAAAATTACAGTATGCTAAGTTTTTTAGTTTATATAAGTATAACAATTGAAATAAATAATATTTATTACTTATTACTCACAAAATTATGTTATATAAATATTAAATGTATTATTACGGATTCCTGACTGATTCTATAGCTGTATTAATTTTTTAAAAAACTCACACTCAACTACACAAGACAATAGACATATTATAATAATTATTTTACAAATACATAAGTAATAATTTGGTACACCTCATAAAAATACAATAAATGCAGTGCCGTTTTACATATACAATGCGAATGTGATAAAATAATATGAAATAATATACAAAAACTATATGTACCAATAATACAATGTAAAGTACAATGTTAAGCTCACTAATATTGAAACTTAAAAATAAAAATTCAATCGCACTGTCTTATGAATTGGAGTTTTTAATTGGATATTCAACAAAATATAAAATATCGAAAAATCGGTAATATGTGTATTGTGTGTGTTATGTATGCCGGCCGGCGATAATTAATGTGTTAGATGATGTTATGAGTGATAGGTAATGTATACGATAATATTAAATAAAAAAAAAAAGTAGGTTAGCGCATTCGGTGGTGGATGTTTGTCCATCGTCCCTTCAGTCCTCGGACAGAATAGTGTAATTTTACTGTATAGGTATTCGATTTGAATGCAATGATTGCATTCAATAAAAAACGATTCTGAGCGGACGAGGAAATCTTTTTTATTTAATTTTATTCGTTTCTATGATGATAAACAAAGCCGTAATTATTTAATATTACAAAATCGTGATATCGTACGTTTTTTCTCTTTTAACCGCTTTTATTTCGAGTACTGTTCTGAAAATCCAAAAATGACCTCTCTAAAGTACCAAGTCATGAACATTATCTTTCAGAAAATATGCTACACTTGTACTTTTGAGCAAGTTTAGGGAGAGAAAAGTGTTAACAGAATAAAAAAGAAATAAACATCATTGTAAAACCAATACATTCCTCGCTTCGCTCAGAATCTAAAATATTATATTATAATTTATAACTTATATTTTATAGGTACGCTGTACGAATATTACGGAGATGGTGCTCCACACATAAACAATTTTTATTCCTATCTACTCAATCATCGAATTCTCTAGTCACTGATATAATATCATTTACCAATTCTGCCATACATCATAACCACGGTTAATCGTCTATCTATAAATTTATTGAAGTGGAAACTGGAAAGCATTAAAATACTTATAATATTATACTATATAATACTATATTATAACTAGTCTATTATATTAGTCTAGACTTACACGTCATAAATTTATGAAATACATAAAATTGTCTTACTTTAGATGAGATACCTCGTTTAAGTTAGCTGTGTTGACCAAGACTTACATAAAAATAATATTTCTTACCATAACATTTAATGAGCTGTTGCCTGTTACCTGTTATGTTACAAGGAGGTAGACACATCGTACTTACATATAACTATTATAACTATTTCAGATCTATATTCTATGTACTGAAGAATAGGAACCGTCGTTAATTTAAAATTACATTCATTGTTGATGTGTGCATCTATGATTCTATGTAGCTAAAACCGTATAATAATGATTTGTATTTAAATATAAAAAGAACAAAAATTAAAGAAAGATAATTATTATATTAATGAAAATAAAAACTAATGAATATTATTTAAAAGTTTTTTTGAACAAAATAGTAACGATAAAAACAATAATTTAGAAATAAACAGTTTATTAGTGTTTTATATTTATTGAATAAAATTAATAATAAACATTATTCAGCCAGCATATTTTTTACTATTTATTATTAATTATAATATGTTTTAGTATATTACATAGAGTAATACACAGTATTATTACACTATGTTTCTATGGTATATTATTAGTCAATCGTACTAATCGTAGTATTTATGGGTACATGTATTATAAAAGAACCAGCCAAAAATATAAAACGGGGTTGTACAGAAATTGAAATTCTCCTTAAAATATTATAATATACTTAAATAGTCAATATTCAATAGATAGGTAGTTAATAATAATGGTGTCTTTGGAAAAAAACAGTCCGGAAAAGTGCATGTCGCTATCTATATGATAGGTATTAGGTTAAGCTATTTATGTCGCTATATTCTGATATAATATGGTGGTTGAAAAGGACACAAAGTTTAAGGCCTTAGGAACACGTTTGGCGATCTGGTCGCGATTTATTTATTTTTTTTTTGATTTTTGTTACTAGCCAGACTCAAAAATATTCATTTTTTTTTTTAATTATTCCATTATTACCAATTAAATAATATAAACTGAGCTCTTGAACCCTATTTTGTATTTATTTTTTTTCTAAGGCCAATATTTGTATATATTAATTATTTATGTTTTTTTAGATTTTTTTTTTTTGTTAAAATTATATTGTACAGTGTACACCCATCGATGCATTTAACAATTTTTGTTTATATATTAATAAATAAAATTTTTTTTCATAAAACAGATTTTTTTTTATTAGTTATCAAATAGATAAAGATGTTACCAAAAATTCCTTAGAAAGATTTACAGATTACAAAAAATGAATATACTTAAACACTTTAAATTAAATTTGTTAGATCTAACATTGCAGTGCAGGAATTATTTTGAACTCTGAAGACCGAATATAATAGCTGAAATACAACTGTTGAACAATCGGTTGTAACAACAGCTTGACTGAACTGATCTTAAGGGCTAACAACGGTGTACTAAACTAGGAATTAGGACCTTCCAGGTTAGGAGGTCGATTTAAAACCTAAGTGGAGATGAACTGACAAAAGTAAGAAAAACTAATACAATTATTGATAGATGATGCTAGCTAAGTAGGTATACCTACCTAGCAGTGGTGGTTTTGATTTAACCTCAAGGGGGTTGGCGGTTGTCAAAATTTCAACCCCCCCCCTCAATAAAAATTACTAAAATTAGGTACTATATAGGTAGGTATTAAGAATTAAGATACGGCTTATATTAATACATAATATAAAAAAATCGCCACTGCTACCTAGTTCTGGACAGAGACGTTTGGAAACATGTTTATTTTATAGCCATGGGTCTCAATAGACTCTTTTTTTTTTTTTTTTTTTTT